>VYZS01026253.1:0-11218 GCA_013400695.1 Neodrepanis coruscans
CCATTGGCTGTTGCTTTATTTGCCTTGTGCTAAGTGGTGGAAATCATGGGAATAGAAAAACAGTCTTTTTCATAACCGTGTGTCTAGAAAGAGAAACTGGAGGTGACCTGGATCAGAAAGAGATGGTGCATCTGAAATGGTGTCATATTCAATTTCTCAGTAGCCAGGTATCCCAAAACAGACCTCTTGCAGGCATTGTGCATTCTGTGCACTGTAAAGCAGTTAGACTCTCTTGGGCTGAAACAGCACAATTTACTGGGAGCTTAATTTATCCCATAAACCCTCTCTCCTTCCTATGTTGGAGCAGGTGCGTGGTATAGGGAGATACCATCATGCGAAGTAGATCTAGGTCTTGGGCTGAATGCTGGGAGTCATGATCACAGTGGGCTGTTGATGGTGGAAGCCACTAGTTGTACAGAGCACGTAGCAAAGCCAGTAGGCAGTGTTTTAAGCCAACTCTAAAAAGTGAAAGGGGTTTGGCAGTGTAGAAACCAAACATCTAGAGATGTGAAAGGATTTCTTACTGTCTTATTTGCTGGTGACCTTATTAGAATCATAGAATAGTTTGATTTGGAACTGACCTTAAAGACCATACAGTTCCAAGCTTCCTGCCATGCTCAGGGACACCTTCCACTAGATCAGGATGCTCAGAGCTCTGTCCAGCCTATCCTTGAACACTTCCGGGGATGAGGCATACACAATTTCCTAGGCAACCTCTTCCAGTGCCTCTCCACCCTCATAGCAAAGAATTTCTTCCTAGTACCTCATTTTTCAGTTTGAAGATAACTTACTATCTCCTTAGTCTTCACTTCTGTGCTCAGTAAAAAGGGCAGAGCTCTGATCGTGGATGAGACTGCAGACAGATGCACCTGTGTCCTGCAGGGAGGCATGGGACTGAAAGTTCTTCATGTCTGTAGATCTGCTTATAGCCAGACAAATGAAAAGACTGGTCTGGCCTTTTTGCATATTCATCAAAGCCTCCTACTAGATTGAAATATTAATGTCTTTTTAAGATAAATTGCCACAGGAAGATGTAGGCAGCTTGAGACACAATAAATAGGAATTTCACTCTCTCTAGACAAATCTGAAATGCTTCTAAAGTCTTGAAACTCAATTGAAGTTTCCTTGGTTTCAAAGCAATTCCTTCCTAATTTCATCCAGTTGGAAATACCAAAAAGAAAATGCAAACTTAGGTATTTTTTGAGACATCAAAGTTCAGTAAGTGCTCAGAATTCACTGAAAGAGCAAGTTAACGTAACTGTCCAGTTTCCCATCTCAAGAGGCATGAATCAGCACCATGACTTTGGGATGCTTTATTAGAGTCCAGTTATACTACTGAGATACTTGTCCATCTCTGGTTTAAACCTGAGTACAATACCTACAGATGATTATGTTTTCTTTTTTAAAAACAATATGTAACTCATTACTGTGTAAGACTTCAGCCATGGACATAACAGAAGTTGTCATTTCCACTTTGTTCTTTACAGACGAAAAATGGTAGTGGGTGGGAACATGTGAGTCCAGGGGCCCACAGCAACATAGCTCTGAAGATAAGATGCCAGGGATGCTGACAGAGTAAGCACAGCTCAAGGGATAATGGAATGAGCAGCTTCTGCCCATCTGTTTCCATGCTTCAGACAAATCTTGGCCCAATTCCGACACTCTTTGTAGTGGAATAAACAATTTTTTTTTTCAGGAAAGATTGAACAAACCACCTGGCTGCTTTGTGTGAATGGATTTCAGATATTAAGAGTCTTCAACAACCTTCCAATTTATCTGGACTATTAAAAATTCTATCTCTCTTCCTCACTCCATTGATCAATTGATGCACCACAGCTGACTCTACACCCCATTATCTCCTGTCCAAAAAGGAGAAAAAAATTTTTCTTTCCATGTGACATTTTGCAGACAGCTGCATTCTTCTTTGCAAGCTGTGAGTTCATACTTAGACTATTATTCACCCAGATGAAAAATGAGAATTCAAATTGGAAGTGTTTAGTCGATTTCTAAATGTGTGCCCTGGAGGAAGTTCTCCATTTAGTGAAATCTGCCAGAAAGTAAAACAGCAACTCAGAGACTCCTATATAGTCTCTGTGGGCAGGTGGGCTTTAGACAGCATGAAGATTAAACCAACACCTAATGTGATGATGCTTTTTTATTATATCCAAAGTAATTTCTTGAACCAACTTCAGAATTTTACTTTCAAAGTAAATATAGCTTAATTTAAAATTAAAATAGAAAAAACTAAGTGCATATGGGAAATATGTACCAGTATGCATCTACTCTTCTAATATAGATTATTTCATGCTGTTTAGGCTGACTAAATAAAAGAGCATGCAACTATCAACATCTATCAACATCCATCAACATCCATATTGTAGTTATATAGTACAGAGAGGGGAAAAAAAAGAGAGGAAAAGTGCTTGAACAGGCAAATTCCTGAAATAAAAACCAAGTTTTAGGCATGTGAATAAAATACTGGTACCACTAGGAGAGGGTTAGAACAGCAAAATGTCTCTGGTCTTTCTGTTAGTTCTTTTTCAAAGGCACTCTTCTTGCAACACAAGAAGCCCAGTTTTCCTGGCTGTCTTGTATGTAGGCAGACATTTTCTGATCAGAAGTACACCACAAAATGGACATGTCATTATAATCATTTCATGCAGGCCAGGGGGCACTTTAGGGAAGGATTATTGCAATAGCTGTTCTCCCCATGGGCTCTGAGGATGTGTTGACAAACGGAGATCAAAAGGATGGGGTAAAGGGTTCTCACACACTGCTCAGTAAAGGTGGTTCCAAAACATGAAATGGCTTGTATGCAACTCTTGTGTCATTGCTGCACATTGCTGGCACAGCCTGGCTACTTAGGGGATGTACTAAGTCTGTACAGTAAGGCTTTGGTAGTTGAGGGACTACGGGTGCAACTTCCGAGAGAAATGCTAGAAGCTTCCTCTGTGTCCAGCAGAGCCAATACCAGTCAGCTCCAAGACAGATCCACTGCTGGCCAAGGCTGAGACTTTCAGTGATGTTGGCAGCACCTCTGGGATAATGTATATAAGAAGGGGAGAAAAAAGCATTAAGGAGCAGCAGCTGGATAAAGAAGTGAGATTATGTGAGAGAAACAGCTCTGCAGACACCAAGGGCAGTGAGAAAAAATTCTGTGGGAAGGACCCATACTAGAGAAGTTTGTGGAAGACTGTCTCCTGTGGGAGGGATCCCAAGCTGGATCAGGAGAAGAGTGTGAGGATCCCTACCCCGAAGAGGAAGCAGGAGAGACATGTGAGGTACTGACTGTGACCTCCATTCCCTGTTCCCCCTGCACTACTTGGGTTTAGGAGGTGGAGAAAATTGGAAGTACAGTTAAGCCCAGGAAGAAGAGAGAGGCGGGGAAAGATGTTTTAAAAAGTTCGTTTTTATTTCCTGTTTTACTACTCTAATTTTATTAATAATAAATTAAACTAATTTCCTGAAATCAAGTATGTTTTTCCTACAACAGTAACTGGTGAATTATATTTCTCTGTTTTTATCTCAACCCACAAGCCTTTCCTCATATTTCCTCTCTCCTGTCCAGCTGAGGAAAAGAGTGACACAGTGGCTTTGGTAGGCACCTGACATCCAGCAAGGGTCACGCACCCCACCACAGGCAAAAAACAGTCGGTAAGGTTGGCCAAGGTGTTGGGAAATGATATCCTGTTGGTGTGGAGGGCACAGAAATGAGCCCAGGGCTATTTGCTTGATCTTGTTTTTCCCCTTGGTGATGTCTTCAAATATAGCTCTTTTTGGGGTACACTCTGATCAAATGGCTTTGTTATTTTTCTACAAGAGCCTTTTAAACTTATAAAGTGAATAGTCACAGGAAACAGTTTTGTGTTCCTACACAAGCTGAGGGAAGATATTAATTTGACAGCTGGACTCTCCTGTATTGATTTTAAATTCCAAGCTGCATTTTGGAGCAAGGTATAGTGCACAGATGCTGAACCTCTGTTAGCGTGCAAAATTACTTGTCTCTGACTGTGAAGTGACAGTTGACTCCCTTGTCCTCATGGTAATAATGCGTACTCTGCAAGCAAACAGCCTGAATTCTAGATCTGCGTGCACTTAGCTTTGTGTACATGAACATTTGCCCTGCTGGACTGGAATCTATGGCAGTTTTTCATCCATTCAGGGCTCCAGGCTGTAACCAGGAAAAAGAAAATCTTGATGTGTCTCAAATGATGGTGAAAGCCCAGGTCTTGGATTGATTTCTGCTCTATAGTTTTCAGTAGTTTCAAGTTTCCTTTCCCCCTGTGTCAACAAAATATGGGCATTTAGCCTTCCTGTGTAGTCTGAGGAGAAATACTGGCACCTCTCAGATGCTGTGCAGTGCACGTGACTCTAACATTATGCTGAAGTGAGATGAAAGCAGCTGTCTTATGCTTGGCTGTAAGAGGGCCAGAGATAGTTTCTTGGAGTAGTCAGAGTGGACCTTGAGCAGCTGATGTGCATAACTGCTCATCTTCCTGGGGCAGTTACCACTTTCTAAGGTTCTGTCTTCAGCTCAGCCCTAATAATTTCAGCTCAGACTAGAAATTTCTACAACAGAAACACCCTCTCAGCACTGATCTCTTTATTGCTTCAACTTGCCTTTTTCTCTTCGGTTCCAGCCCTTCTCCAATGGGTAGGTCATTGAATTGATTCAACTTATGTGCGGAAAATAACATAGGCTTGTTCTCCTCTCCCTTGTGTTAGTGAGTTATAACTGTTGAAATCCAGTTGGTTGCACTGAGATGACTAGCTCAGTCCTCTAATGCAAATCAGGACATTTTCATTGTATGGGAAGGGTTAACAAGGATCTGAAAATGTTGTTTAGTTGTGTGGATGCTCAGCCATTGGCTTTGCAAATATGAAGTGTAGGCAGCTGTCTGGCATTTTTGCCTTACCCTTTCTCTCAAAAGTGGGGAATTTTTCTGTTGTGCTCTGCAGGGATTTCCTTGCATAAATGCAGCCTCCATCTGTTCAGTGACACCAGCTCTCTAAGATCTCTCTGCTGCTGCTGTAAGAGGAGCCAGCTCTCAAGCATCATCACAGTCACTTGCTTGAGGAAGTACTGCTTATGTGGGCAAAGGTAATAGAGGTTGGCCCCAATTATTTAGGAAGGACATCTCTGTGAATTAAAGCTGAAAGTGGACTGTAAGAGCTGAAATTTGTAGACAAATATTTTGGGCTTTTCCTATACCCTGTATGTTTTACTGGATGATCCTTCAACATCCCTAGTTTCAGTTTTTGTTTTTTGTCAAGGCATATGCTTAGCAGCAGCATTCAAAATAAATTTATAGCCACATTTTTAAATGGCTCTCTGTCATCATGGAAGACAGCTTGCAGGACCTAAATACTTTGGCCTGGTCTGCTCTTGTTATAGTAAACATTAAAGGATGCCAGACTAGCAGATTCTGCAATTTACACAAATTCTAGGAAGATCAAAAAATGAGAATGTTGTATGAACCATCTCTGCTGCAACTGATGTGGCAATAGGATGATGTATTAGAAGAAAAAAACCAAACTACAGAGCTGTACTAAGGACTTTCGAACACGCGAGTTTCCAAACAGCAATTAAGAAGACAAAAATTGAGAGCTGGTTTCCCAGCTGCCAAATGCTAAGTACTATCCAGGGTTTATTGACTATCTGATTAGAATGAAATGGAGCTGAAATGCAATTGATTCAGAAATAAACAATGCATCTATTTCAGGTGATGGTCACAGAAAGCTAAGTGGTGAAAGAGTCCCCAGTCAATTTGTCAGGGGTTTCTACAGCAGTTGCTCATATATATTCAGCATCTTCTCTCAGAATACACCTTCTCTCTACTCTGTCCAAAAATGCAGTTCCTTGCTTAATCTTTGTGAAATTGAAAAAGGCCTTGACATCACAGAAAGTCACTCATCTTACATCCAGTAAGGACTCTACTTAGAGAAACAAAAATAACAGTGGTCTTTTCTTGCTTTTTCTGTGCCTCTTGGACTACTGGTTAGGAAGCATTTTGTCGATCTGTGAGCCTTCAGTTTACTTGCACTCACATAGTCATCTTTTTTCCTTGCAAACAATCTGTAAGAATAGAGGAAATTTAAGACAAGATTTATACGAGGCACCTCTTCCTTCCAAGAAGTGTTCCTCCTTCCTCATATGCCTTGTCTGGGAGACAGTTTATCTTGGATTATCCATATGTCTCCAGCATACTCTTTCCTCTGTTCATAACAAGATTATGACTTTATAGCAGCTCTGGTAACCCTTGCCACAAATACCCTGGACTTGTTCAGCAGAGGGAGGAGCCAAGTCAGATCATGGATCTCACAGGAAAACAGTTTCACCAGAGCACGTTTTCAGCTGTATTAGCCCCATGATGTGGCTGGCTGCATGGCCAAAGGGGTGCTCATGTAAGGGTGTTGTGGGTTAAAGCTAAAACCGTTCCCTCCCCCAACCCCGCCCCTGCCGGGGGGTGGGGGGGCAGTCCCCGGCAGAGCTGCATTCCCCGCACGCAGCGTTGATGCGGGTGTGGCCCCTCCTGGGTGGCGGGAGCGGCTGCCACAGCCTGGTTTGCCTGCGGGGGTGCGGTGCCTCCCCCGGCCATTTTGTGGGTGCGGCTCCATGGCCCTGGAGGCTGCTGGCGCTCTTGGGCACCGCCAGCCCTGGCCCGGCTCAGCACTCTGCGCAGGCGCGGTGGGTCTCGTGTGCACATGAAATTAAATGGAGCCGGTAGTAGCCCTCTCGCATGATGGGGGAGCTGCTGCGGGGAGCAGCCGGGTCAGCACGGGTCAGGGTGGCCCGGGGGAAGTACCGGGATCCCCTGGGGTGCCGGGCGGGGCTACAGGGGACCCGGACTTCCAGCCTGGGACTGGCGCCGCTTCCGGCCCCGCTCAGTGCTCCACGTATGTGTGCGGGGCTTTACTGGGGGTGGGGCCCGGCCACTGACCGTCCAATCCGAGAGGGGAGGTCACCCAGGGGGCGGCTGAGCATGCGCAAAGACTGGTTCCCTATAAAAAGGCAAGCGTGACCGCCATCTTTCCCTTTCTTCGCCAGAGCCAGCAGGGGCAACATCTCTGCTCATCTCCGCGCCGAGTTTGGACCCTACACGTGGGCTGANGGGCTGTGCAGGGGCAGGAACCAGAGGACTCTCTTTTTCAGCATCAGTGACTAGCTCAAGCCACTTAACTAACTACAGCTTAAGACTTTCAGGAACACTATTGCTACTTGATTTTCCTGACATGCGTGTAGTCTTTAAGTGGTGTCGATGTACTGAGCTTCATTTAGTAACCCAGATACTATTGCCCTATGTTTTCCTTGTCTGGTTTTATCAGGAGCAGGTCTCCTGCTTTAAGCTTTGGATCTATCAAGCTGCAATTGCACAGTTAAAAAAGACAAAGGTCTTTTGGTGAGGTATTTCTTAGCTTTATATAGCCACTTGTATATTTATTTTTAAGTTGTTTGATATTCTCATCTGCTGGCCCATAAGCTCTTGGGTTTAGTTTATGCTAATGACTGACAAGTTTTGCAATTCATTAAGAGCTAAGAACAGACTGTATTTGGTGAAGAATTCTGCTAACAATCTGTATTACTCTCTCCCCAGTCTGTTTTCTTTTGGGTAGGGAAGAATTGAAAAAATTATGCTTAAAATTTTGGCATATCCCAGTAGCACAGGCATCTTGTTAGAATATTATTTCAGAAAAACAGAATGGAAAAAAAATGTTGCATTTTATCTTTTATACCTTGGTCTCTTGACATGTGGTTTGAGTAAAAAATAGAGATCTTATAAACAATAACTAGGATCTAGCTTTGTCCATAAATAAATTAAAAATTTCTAAAAAATTAAAATAAAAAATATCAAGCACAGGGTTGTTGTTTTTTTTTTTCATTAAAAGAAGCGGATCGCAGCAGACAACTATCTGGGTGATTATCTGGGAAATTACAAAGCAAATGTAATATATCTATTTGTAGTGGAATCATAAACAGACGTGAGGCCTTGGTTTTATTACTTTTTCTGACATTAAGGGGGTTAAGATAAGTTTAAAGGGTGACATGCATGTGGCAGTAGAGGATTATTTTTATCTAACATAGGGATGTGTATGGCTATTTACCACTAAAAGATAAAATAAATTGAATTCAAAGGGTTTTCATTTTGGAGAAACGTTAATTAGCCACTGGAAGAATTTATTCAGTTCTGTGGTGTGATCAGTATGTCTTTATGTCTTTACAAGAAAAGATTTCTAAAATATATGAAATTAAATAAAAGTCATAAGCCCTGAAGTAAAACCACTTGATAAAATTTTATGGCTTGCATAAATCAGACTCTAGAATCATAACGGTGGATGTCAACCTTCCAGTTTTACAGCCCAAACTTAAGATATAAGGTCTGAATAACCTGACTTCATTTATTCCAAAATGTTATTCTCAGAATATTCTCAGTCAGAGATTGTCATAAATGGAGTCTCAGCATAAAATGGATGAGAAAGAAATGCTCATTTCTGGGACTGTTTAGTTGTTAAGTTAATGGGAGGATGACAGAGGATTATAGATCTTCTACAACATTTTAGGAGAAGTAGTAAAGGTCTAAGAGTCTTACAGCCCTCAGTCTTCATTCAGTTTCTTCGACTTCATCCTGTGGAGGGATCTTCTGATTGATATGAAGCTATGAACATACCCCTGGAAGCAGCAAGTTAATTCCCTTCTGGATTAATTTACTGATGTGAGGGACTGAAAAAAAAGTAATTAAAGTTATTACAGCTTGGAACAACTCTATGTGTTGGGTGAAGGGGCAGCTCAGGTTCTGCCAAGGTGGATTTGTGCTCTGTCCCCCATAACCTTGAGAGCCACTAGTGCTGTTATCAGTCACTGGGACACTGGGAGCACTACCCTATACCACACTTCCTGGAGGCCTTAAACCAGATCCCAAATGGTTGGCACAACAGGAGCCCCACCTCGGGGGGCTGGCCACAGGAGTCCAGAGCAAATAAAATCAGCACCACATGAGCTCTATGTGTTTGCAGGCCTACTGTTCCTGGACTTCTGCTGGCTGGTTCTATGCTGGGTCTAAGGCAGTAGATATAATTCGCTCTTTCTCTCTCTCTTTCTTTACATCTTCCTCCTCTCCTAATTTCCTCTCCTTGATATTTGGGTAACTTAAACTTGGATGGGTTGGAATTTACCAAGTCAATGTATTGTGAAATGCTTTATGTTGATTGAATGCTTACCTTAAATTTTGCCAAGTTCCCTCATTACCCAAAGTTTGCCACTAAATGCACGTTATTTTGACCCCTGAAAAACATTCATAGCATTTCTTTCATGTGTGGTATCAAGGTACAAAAGAACTGACTGCTCTTTTAATAAATCCATTGATGGATTTTTTGAGCCTTGTATCTTTTTAATGTAAAACCTTTTCAATGAGCTCATGAGAAGAGCCTGGGGTCTTAGAACTGATAACTACTTTTGAATCTTTAAACAGTCTGTGTCTGTGAGCTCCTCCTTTCCAAGTATCTCTGTTGGTTTGTGCACTGCAGATTGCAAGAGGAAGCAAGTTTGGAGTCAGCTGGGCTCCATGAGCAGAACACTACAGGACCCCAGAGTGGTCTGAGGCTGTGGCCTGGGAGAAGGAGAACCTAAAATGGGGTTGTGAATTCATGCTCAAAAAATATAATCTCAAGCTGAAAAGGCACAAGGGAGAGTGAAAGGAGTGGGAAGTGGAGGGCTCATCAATTACTAGTTTGTGTGTGTGCATGCTGAGGGCATGTGTTAACTGTCCCAGTGAGACAGGACCCATCACACTTTCCATTACATCTATTTTCTTACGTGTGTTTCAAAAATGTTTCATTAAACATTAATGTTGAGCCAAAAAACCAATAACTAATGAACTATTTGCATCTGAGATGTAGGTACTTTAAAATACTTTTAAGAATGTAAAGGCTTTAAAATGGCCTTCAGGCATTTTGTGCCTTATGAAAGCCTCCTCTACTTACGAAGTTGTATAAAAAGGTTTCCTCATAAATGTGAATATGTTATTTTACTTTTAACAAGAAAAATTTCTGGTACCATGCAGTGACTTTTTAAGCACTGTTCTCTCTGAAGGACTATACTGGATACAAATGAAAGGAAAACGAGCTTTTCCAAACTGGAAAAAAAAAATCACTTTTGAATTCCAGGTATTTTAATCTTTCTGTTTTGCTTGCTTTTCATCTATGCTTAATAATATCAGAAAGGATTTCTATAATGTGGTTGCCATGGTAAAAGCAGATCTGTGTCCCATCCCACAAACGCTGAACCGTGATTAACTGTTTAATGTTATAGGAGGAAACAAAGGTGTGAATAGGATGTTAACACCTTCAGAACCAGGAATCTTTCATCCTAATGGTGCTAGGCAGAAATTTTTCCCTTTCATTAGGACTGCTCATGAGATAGATGGATACTGACAATGCTTTTCAGGCTGTCTTGCTGAACCTCTAAATTCATGCATTTGAGGTCCAGAAAGAGATTGATCTGGCATGTTTAACATAGGNCAGGTATTTTAATCTTTCTGTTTTGCTTGCTTTTCATCTATGCTTAATAATATCAGAAAGGATTTCTATAATGTGGTTGCCATGGTAAAAGCAGATCTGTGTCCCATCCCACAAACGCTGAACCGTGATTAACTGTTTAATGTTATAGGAGGAAACAAAGGTGTGAATAGGATGTTAACACCTTCAGAACCAGGAATCTTTCATCCTAATGGTGCTAGGCAGAAATTTTTCCCTTTCATTAGGACTGCTCATGAGATAGATGGATACTGACAATGCTTTTCAGGCTGTCTTGCTGAACCTCTAAATTCATGCATTTGAGGTCCAGAAAGAGATTGATCTGGCATGTTTAACATAGGTTATACAGTTTAAATGAAGAGAAAATTATCAGACAAGTTAGAATGATTGCTTTTCTAAAGAAATACATCCAGACTTCAAATGCTGGAGAATTCATTATGTTCCCTAGAAAGAAAGAAAAAAAAACGCAAAACACCAAAAACCGTAACATAAAGCCAGGCAACCAAATGAATCCCTGATATGCTGTTTAATTAACCTGATAACTGAAGAAATGAAGATAAAATGTATTTGTTTTTAATGCACTTTCTGCCCATTGCTCTTTCAAGGCCTCTGTTACTCAGATTTCTTACCTAGAACACATAACAGCTTTATCTCCCTGTCTTTTCTAGGCAATTTTTTTTTTTTTTTT
>VYZS01026254.1:0-14441 GCA_013400695.1 Neodrepanis coruscans
AAAACCCACAAAAACCCCACAAATTAAAAGCTTTAATAAACTGTGCAATTATTCTTTCAAGTAACAAGGCAAATTATAGCTTTAATAATTTCATAAGTAAAGCTATTTTTTAGAAATAAAAAATATTTAACAGCATGGAGAAAAATTCTCAGCAAAATTTAGAAACTACTGAAGATTTCAATAATTTTTCTTCAAGCAGCAGAATAAACTACATTTAACTAGTTCTCAGTAATTAAATAGCATAACAGAAAGAAGACGACCCAAATCAAAAAATATAATTATAGTTTCCCTTCTAAAAAAAGGTAGACAAGAGAAGGGTCCCAAAGCATGCGTCACAGAATTACTAAGTTCATATATTAATTGTTAAAACTAGAAAAGAACCTAAAAAATAAATAATACCAACTGGAATATTTATTGAATATCCACCAGAAATGTACTGAAAAATATTAAATGATTTTTAAGAAATCCATCCACATGTGAAAGTAAAAAAACCCCAGTCCTAAAAAAAGCATTGTGTTTTTCAGCTGTACTTAATATAAATACTTCAAAATCAAAAAAAAAAAAAATCCCGATTTCACTGAAAAGACTTTTTTCACTGTGTAGATATTGAAAGGCAAAACCATTCTACACTAACCATGATCCTATTCATCAATTCTAATTTTAAGAAAACTGAAGAAAGATGAAAAACTGTTTCTATTATTAAGAAGTCAACAAGACACACCTCTTTGAATAGTACAAGAACAAGGGATTCAGAAAATCAAGTTGGGTGTACCACAAAGTATCATAACTAATAAAAGAACATGCTTTTCAAGTTATCTGCAATTTCCTTGATAGTCTTACCCTATAGTCCTTCTCAGTAACTTTAATACTGACTTTCAAAATATTATTCACCAGTAATTTCTGTCTGTGCATCATGATTGGACATGCAGAGAAAATATACTATGAGCAAAAGGAATTAATCTCATGCCTTTAGATGCTATATATCATGAAAGACTTATTAAAATAATCTAAACTCTGGTTACTTCTAATCACCATTAAAAGCAGAATCACAGAATCACAAAATATGGTGAATTGGAAGGGAACCACAAGGATCATCAAGTCCAAATCTTTGCTCTGCACAGGACCATCCACGAGAGTCACACCATGTGCCCAAGAGGCAAATGCCTCTTGAACTCTGCCAGGCTTTGTGCTGTGACCACTTCCCTGGGAAGCCTATTCCAGTGCCCAACCATCCTCTGGGTGAAGAACCTTTTCCTAATATTCATACTAAACCTCCCCTCACAAAACTTCAGGCCATTCCCTTGGGTCCTGTTGTTTGTCATCACAGAGAAGAGATTGGTGTCTGCCCCTCCTCTTCTCTTCAAGAGGAAGTTGCAGACTTAAATAAGATCTCACCTCAGGCTCCTCTTCTCCAGGTGGAAAAGCTCAAGTGACCTTAGCCACTCCTCATACGCCTTCCCCTCAAGGCCCTTCACCATCTTTGTTGCCTTCCTTTGGAAACTCTCTAATATCTTAATAACTTTCTTATATCGTGATGACCAAAACTGAACACAATATTCAAACTGAGGCTGTACCAGTGCAGAGCAGAGAGAAACAATCACCTCCCCCAGTCAGCTAGCTTTGCCTGATGCTTTGCCTGATGCATCCCAGGTTGGCTGTCCTGGTTGGCCCTTCTGGCTACCAGAACACTGCTGCATATTCAACTTGCCATCCACCAGACTCCCAGGTCCCTCTCTGCAGCATTGATTCCCAGTGTATCATTTCCCAGGCTGTACATACAGAATATGCTCAGAATATTCTGAGTTGGAAGGGACATCAACTCCAACCTTTAGCCCTGCACAGGACCATCCTCAAAAGTCACATGATGTGCTTGAGAGTATTGTCAAAATGCATCTTGAACTCTGTCATGTTTATAAAATGAGAGCTCTTACAAGTCATAACTGAAATTATAGGGTGTCCTGGTTTGGACACTAGGGGGCGTTACTAAAAGACGAGAGATATAATAGAGAAGACAACAACACAGTAATTTATTGAATATATGAAGTATAAAATGTGGAAAATACTATACTCATGAACCAGTAACTAAACAATGACCCGACAATAATAACACACAAAAGAAATAACCCCTTTGCTGCTNGAAGGACCGCTGCTGCTGACCGACTCCCCACCAGCACCATGAGGACTTGGGCCATGGCGCTGGCCCACGGCTGCCCCCACTCCGCACATCACCACAGCGATGCTCGCTACACCCGTGGGGCACTCACCACCTGACATGAGAGAAGCTGCTGCCACTGAGAAGTACTGACAAGCAGAGCCATACCCGGTGCCACAGCTCCCGGCCTCAGCCTTGCTCCATCACAGCGGTGAGCTGTGGGTTGGGCTGGGCCAGCCGTGTGACAGCCCCACCACGCTCCGCTCCTGGTGGGGGGTTACGGGGGAACGGATGGCAGCAATGCAGAGCAGGCGAGGAGCCACTGGAGTGGCACCCATGGATCAAGCAGGGAGCCACAGGAGTTGTGGGCCAGCGCGGTGGCGCCACTCCTGGCCCTGGCTCAGTCATGGCGGTGAGCGCTGGCTGGCGCCACTGCTTCTGCCCCCTGGATTAATCACAGCAATGGGCAGGGGTCCCAGCTAGGCCAGGTTCGCTCTGCACTTGCCCCACCACTTTCCACACCCTGTGTGGCCATGGGGAGTGGGTGGGAGTGGCATCATCTCCACCTGTTGTGCCCTGCCAAGCTGCGAGACACCAGGACCCAGCCTTTTCACTTGCTCCCCTCTCTCAGGAAAAAGAAAAAAAAGGTTTAGAAGACAGCCTCCTCTCCCCTTCCCCCCATCCAGCCCACAGCACAGGGTCTCTTTGCAGATGGATTATCTACAAAACACTTCATATTAGGGCACTCACTCTGCAGCTATGTTCTGCAGAAAAGGTGTGCAAAAGAAGAAAAAAACATGTTCATTACCTATCTCAATATTAGAAAACTGAGAAATGTTGATCTCATATTTTCATTTACAAATCAGTCATTTTCATATAAAGAGTTACATGGTAAATTATTCTCTGAAATACGTCAGTACTCTTAATGAGGTCAGAAGAAACGATACTTTATCAGCTTTAAAGGAACGTGTAAGTACAGAGGCTAAAGGTTGTCTGCGACTTTAACTTCTGAATTTCTCTATCCATTGTATACTAATCTTAGCTTGATGTAGTAAAAAAAATTCTGTCTTGGAGATGGAAATTCATATTTGGGATTAAACACTGTTTATGAAAATGATCTTCTTATATTCCAGTTCTTTTAAGTAATGTGAATATTTGAACATAGAGAGCATAAAATCTTTTTATCCTCTGTAGCAGACATTCCAACTTGTTATCCAAGATTTCTTAGTGTTCTGTTTTCTTAATTTGAATATCTCAAAGATTCATTCAGTGCAGGCTTTCCTAATGCTGTTTTGTTAGCTTTTTATTTAATATGTGCAATTTGCAATAACATAATGAATAAATCAATAGAAAATGCTTTTAAAATGCATAGAAGATACAAATCAGTGAGATTTCATGATTTCCAACCCAACACTCTTTCCATTGCTTTTTACACAGCAAGATCACTAACAGAACAATATGGGAAAACAGGGCAACACATGCGACAAAATGAGATAAACAATAGAATTTTCATATAAAGTTACACATTATCAAATATTTTTAGCTGACATACTGGTAACCTTGTCTCTAAATGTTTTTAGGACACTTCCTATAAATTCTTAGTAAGCATTTATCAAATAGAGTCCATTGCAGCAAATTCCTGTTATTGATGCCCCTGACGTATTTTTAATCTTTTATTATGCATTAAATTACTTTCATCTATATATGTGCAAGACCCCTTTGAACTGCTTTAGTTACTCGTGTTGCAATAGCATGTCTGATATTGATGTAAAATGTGCAGCAGTGAAAGAAAACCTTGTCAGGATACATATTTTCTTATGACTGAACTTACTACTTTTTCCAGTGATTTCAGTATAAGAATATTTCTTGTTTTGTTTCTCATTATTGTCTACAAAATATTTGGATGTTTCAAATTCAAATTGATATAACCAAACACCTACCTTATCATCTGCTGCCTACAGAGTCTGAGACTTTTCCGCTTTTGTTTTTATTTTCTGTTGTTGGGAGAAAATAAAAATTTTGCAATATCAACTGAGACATGTAAAGGGCTCAACAGCAAAAATAATGCAGTTCTCAAGCTAAGCACTTCATTTATTCATTTTCAGCTCTAAAGGTGGCATGGGTATTAGTTGCAAAATCAGCTGGGCTCTTTGCATCCACCTATTATCACCAGATCAAAAATATACTATTTAAACTGAGACTGCAAACAAATCCCATCTCTTTGCCTTTCCTGTCCTTGTTGCTAACAAAACCCAACAGAAATAAGGTCCTTTCTGTTATCAAGAAAAAGTCTCTTTCATTCATGAAGGATCATTAATAGCCAGGAGTGTGATCAGTGGGAAATGACAGACTTCGGTACAACACACACACTTATTGCAATCTTGCAAAATAAACTTTCTGAATCTAGTTCAGTGTTTTAAGTATCCTAATAAAGCACCAGTGCTCTTTGGTATACAATGCAGTGTAACTCTGTTTCTTATAGAAGTATTCCATCATTCAAAGAAAAGGAATTTTTATATTTTAGGAGAAAATATACCTAGAAGTACTTTCTTTCTTCTGTTTTTCATATAGAGTGCCTTTTTCATTCTTAAAGATGGTGTTTATTTTTGCTAAGCAGATAACTGAAACAAATATTTCAGTTTTTCAATGGCTTATTTTAATATGCTTTTATAGTTTGCTTGTAGTTACATTTGTCCACTTAAAATTGATCTTGCTTAGCTGTGCTACTTTTAAAGGACGTCTTTCATATTCAGAAACCCATATTCAAACATTGGTTTATCAAGTTATAAATTTAATTTTTGTCAGGAACTCTCAGCCGAATTTCCTGCCTAGGATAACCTAAAGATAGAATTTTAATTTGTTCAATATTTTCTACCACAGAAAATTAACTCTGACTTAAAATCTAGTCATTCCTGAAATAAATGGCTGATTTCTATACAGTGTAATAGTAATTCATAATATAGTTGGGTTTTGCCATTGTTATTTCCAGTGTAACAGCACCGTCTCAGATGGTCTATTATTCTGATCATTTCTAATGCCTAAGGAAAGGAAAAAAATGAGCAAAGAAAAATATTTGCTAGATCACCAGGAATATTTGGCTGGACTTTTCAATTTGTTGTAACAAGCACTGTCAGCTGCATTGTGCCAAAGACTATCAGCCAAGGAATTTAGTATAATTTTAGGATATGATGTGCATGACTGCAAGAAAGAAGGAAAGACAGCCTCATAAGGAGTTTATATCTTGGAAGAGTGTACTATGTTGTTCTAATTGTTGTAGTGGGCCACTGCAGAAGATGTTGAAAGGAGATGGTATCTTGGAGCAGATTCTGGGCATAGTATAATCACAGACCTTGATTTTCAAGTCTTGTATGTTAGCATGAAGAACCTCAACATAACCTGTACTGTAACCATCTTGAACTCGTTCCTATGGCAATGTACTGCTCTCACCAAATCTTAGTGACTGCTGGATGAACTTGGCTGATTAACTGTAACAGCCTGTACACATGGATAACATCATCTACAAATCTTATGCTGAGATTAAGCAGCATACCTTTATGATTAACAGTCCTTTAGCTGACAATAGGAATTATTCATAGATTTGTTTGCCCCACAGAAAATACTGCTAAATCATAAAGACCACAATGATGATTCAACTCACCATGGACAAGATCTGCTTAGAGTGGCATTTTCAACATAAATGTGGAAAAATGTTTCTAAGATCATTTGGCCCAACAATAAACTTAACATGAAAGGACTCATCTGATGTTGCTGGAATTAGCTTTTCCAGCATCACCAGCTACATCAGATTGCTTTTACTTCTTATATCACTTCCATTAATATCAGAGGGGACATACGATTACTATCACCTTTTCTACCATTTTGGTCCTATCACTTTTTCTACTCTTTCTATCATTTGCTCAATAAACTAGTTAATTCGTTTTGGGTGTCCATACCTTCTTGAGTTCCCAAAAGAACCCGTATCTCCTCAGTGGCAACAAGGAGTGGCTTATAAGAAAACTGTATAAGCAAACTCAGATACTCCTAGGATATCCCTGTCAGAGTAGTCACCATTTTTTCTGTGTGAAACTAAAATTTTCTTCCCTTTAGATCTGATGCGAATTATTCTTCTTTTCTGTGTACAAAAACTGTCATATACTAATTCTGTGAATTTGAAGTACAACACAAATGAGCATTACTAAGTAACAATGAATTTAAAAAACCTCATTAAAGGAAACTTGTATTTTCAGACACAATTAGTAAGACTTTTTTTCACAATGTTTTCTGTGATGCTGGCAGGTGTAATTGTTTGAGTAGTTTATTAATTTAAATTCAGGGACACAAGACCAAAACAAGTGTATAGAGAGATAAAACTGAAGAAAATGTATGTATATATATATATATATACTATACAGAGAGACAGAGAGTGAGAATGAAGTGTTATATTATATCTATACATATATTTAAGTGTACACAGTAAAACAAGACAGAAAAATAACCAACCTCACAACAATTATAAAATCAGAACTGCTCAAAACAAATAAATGTTCCCTTTTTCCTATGTCCTGTGTGCAGCAACAACTGCAGGCAGCAGCAGAAGGTTGTGGTGCACGCCAGTGTCAGGTAAGAGGTGCCCAAGGGTAGTAGGATGTAGATGGGAAGACCTCCGAGGATCGCGGGGTCTCTCCTGAGGGCTGGGGGTGCCACGGAAAGCAGAGTCCAGGGACTCACAGGGGCTCCCGAGGCTGGACACAGGTTTAGGTTTGGGGTTTTTTAGCAAACCAGAGAGCTGCACATAGGATCCTCTCAGGGGCAGAGATGGTGAAGAAGAAGCAAAGGTGGCTGCAACGACCTCAGCAGTGGGTGCAGGGAGGTCCTCTCCATGTGCTCGGCAAGTCTCAAGTGGCACATGTACAATGGCAGCAGCTGTTTCCAAAGGACCCCCTTTTTCTCCGCAGAATTCTTCACAACCACACCTGCGTAGTTCTCTGAACCGCCCTCAGTTCCATCCCATGAGGTATGGTTTTGTTCCGTCACATCATTGTACTGGAAGGCTGCTGAAGCCCACATCGCCCCCTGCTCCTCCCTGCCTCATCTCAGTTCCCTCACTCGGGAATCCGCTTGTCTCCCATGCTCGCCATGCTACCACGGCGCTGGAGGCCTCCCCTCCCCAGAGCAGTGGCAGCTGCAGCTCACATGTCCAGCAGAACAGTCCCATTTCCCAAATTAAAAGGAAAATACGAATACATGTGAACAAGATATAGATTAACGAGGAATTTTTTTACTTTTTTTTTTTAAAACTTTTTTTTTTTTAACCTACAATTGTAAACACATCTATGGAAAAATTCATAGAATTTATTTATGATGGTTATTCTGTAGTTTAGTTTTTATTATCTAGGAATTGATTACAGTACTGGCACATAGAGCAAGTTTAATGAACAATTTCGTCTCAACAGAAATTTTGATACCAGTTTACTTATCTAAAATTTTCACTTCAGTTCAAAGAACAATATTTCAGGGTTTGGAAACTTTAGGTGACTAAAATGTAGGTTTGCTTCACAAATCACTCCGTCCATTTTAGGAATCATTATACATTTTCTTAAGTAACATGGAGGGAGAAAGTGCAGATTTGGCTCACTGATCGATAAAATACTTTAGCTGAGCAAGTTTTCTCTCTTTTTTCTCGGATCAGTGATATTGAAATGCTATGGTTCCACACAATAGATTACATGAAAAATGAGAATGAAATTTAAAGCCTTATCTGAAAAAAAATCAAATAGGATCATGTGTAGTTTTATTCTACTTTGAGGGTTTAGATGTATGGATAATTTTGCAGTACATCTGATCTGCAGTGCAATTTCTGGCCATAGGTCTAAAAATGCATGACATGTTCTAGTTTAAGTTATAAACTGAGTTATCACTGGGAGAAAACCTAGTTTCTGTTACTCTCCTTTTTCCCCTGTCCAGAATATATACAAATACAGTTGCTCTAGAGCAGGAAACATGGAATAAGTCACCCTAAAGCGACACCCAAGTTCATCCACTGGAGCCGTAAGAAGTACTTACACAAAAAGCATATATCTGTACATAGCTATTAGAGCTTTGCTCCCTAACTAGACCTATGGAGTCACATTTCTTGGAAGGAATGAGTTAGATTTTGTTATTTAATAAATGTGTATTCACTACCACCTGCTCAACCCTTTTACCTTCAAGAATTGCATAAAGGCATCTCTACGTGAGAGATTGCTCTGATATAGCTGTTCTTCAGATGATTTTCCTGATTATGTGTGAGAAACACTTTCTGGAGTAAGAGAGATAACTGGAATAAAATATTTTCTGGAATCAGAGAAACTGCAGATTAACCTCTCCATGCTGAGTTAAGTCAGTTTAAATTGTCACCTTATTTCAAATAAGTTTTCATGCATAAGAATTATGAACCTTAAGTGGTAATTTGAAAGCAGTGAATTTACAGTGAACTTGGCTGAAAAAGAAGTTTCCTCTCTCATAATAATGTTCAAGAATGTTTGTTTATGTTTGCTAATGTTTATTTCTATTATAATTATTCAAATTTCCCACCAAAAGAAAAGAAAAAAAAAAGAAAAGAAGAAAACTTTTCAACTAGAAAAATTTTCAACTAGAAAATATAACAATAAAATGCCAACAATGGAAACTTGTGCTAATGGGCCATGACCTCTGAAAAGAAATAGGTATTAATTATTTTTTGATACTAAAAATTCCCATATATATCAAATATTAATTATACTACAGCAAAAATTCTTTATCTGAGAAGACACCTGTTATGCTTATCTACTATATTTAGTATTTCAAGCTACTGACTGTAAGAGAATATTTTTGTGTTTTAAATATTTGGAGTTTTTACATATATAGCCAAATTACAGATGTTAAATGAGTTACAAAATCTTTATTCCAGTCAGATCAGTTATTCCAGCAACACCTGATATATCTGATGTATTGTTATTGGAATGGGCTGTGCAGGGAGCTGGTAGAGTCACCATCCCTGTAAGTGTTCAAGAAATCACTGGATATGGCGCTTAGTGCTATGGTTAAATTGACATGACGTTATTGGGTCTAAGGTTGGACTCGATCATCTTGGAGGTCTTTTCCAAACTTAATGATACTTTGATCTATAGAATTCTTTATTCTATATTCACAGAATCACAGAATGGGTAAGGTTAGAAGGGATCACAGTGGGTAATCTAGTCAAATCTCCCTGAAGATTCCCCTAGAACATATTAATGAGGTTTCCCTCCACAAAACTTTCAGATATGTGCAGTGAAGGAGATTCCAGGACTTCTCTGGGCAATCTGTTCCAATGCATGGTTACCCACACAATAAAGAATTTCTTTATATTCAGGTGGAACTTCCTGTGCATCTGTTTCTGCGCATTGGCTCTTGTCCTATTGCTTGGCACCAATGAGAAGAGCCTGGATCCATCCTCTTGGCACCCTCCCTTCAGATACTTACGGGCATTGCTAAGATGCCCTCTCAGTCATCTCTTCTCTGGGCTGAGTCAGATCCCTCAGCCTTTCCTCATAAGTGAAGTGCTCCAGTCCCTTAATCATTTTTATAACCCTCTGCTGCACTCATTCCATGAATTTCAGGTTTCTCTTGTAGTGAGGAACCCAAAACTGGATGGACACAGTATTCCTGGTGAGGCATCACCAGGGCAGAGTAGAGAGACAGAATTGCATCCCTTGCCTGTTGACTACTCTTCCCAATGCAGTCCAGGTTTTGACCATTTATTCCAGTTCTACCTACCTTCATGATATTTTTATAGGTATTAAACTTGTCAAATTCTGAACACAATGTTAAGTACAAGAACTAGAATTTGCTCTTTCAGAACACTGGCTATGGTTTCCATCATTTGTTGATTCATAACTTTGTATAATCTCCACAAGTAGAGCTATCTTTTCCACTTGGAATTGCTGACTAAAGGGATCATTTAGATTATTATATCCCTGTGAAAAATTTATTTTTGTAATTACAGAAAATTGACTGTTTTAAAAAAAAAAAAATTTGGAAATGAAGAAAAATCACTTTGCAAAGCATATGGACAGTACTTACTGAGAGAAATGAAATTACAATACACTGGACAGATTGTGAAATTAGGATTCAAGGTAGTTCCCAGAAAGTTTTGTTGTTGTTGTTGTTGTCCATGGCTTTTGGGTCAAACTTCCTTTAGAAGAAAGGTTGAATTCTTGTGGATCCATCTCCGCAGATTTGCAATGGCATAGTTCCCTCCCTCCCACCCCCAATTTTTCTTGAAAAAGATGCAAGTTGTCTTATATATGAAAACAGTTGTCAAATTGTGGATCTCTGCTACTGCTGATCTTTAAATTTATTTAAGAGGAATGAAGGAATAGGAAAGATAAGGGAGAAAAGACAACCAGTCAATGAGTGTCTTAAGTCAAACAGCCACAAAACATAGAGTAGTTTTGACAAATTATGAGAAAATGTCAGAGTGAAAAAAAGGAAAACATGTAATGTCCATACTCTTATCTGTTGGCATAGCCGATGTGCTTGTGCTAGAAGAAAAAGTTCTCTAAGTTAAATGCCAGTGAGCCTAAAGAATAGCATAGGCCTCACGCTTCAAGAAACCTAGAATAAAGCCTTCCTTTGTATTTTGACAACCACAAATGATAAATACTATTCGATTGTTTTTAAGACTAGTAATATGCCAACCAATCACATAAACTGTAGGGGCGCATGACTGAAACCTCTTAACCAATAATTCTGTAAGATTCATCGTATCATCATACAAGAAACATATAAAAATCTGTGTATGATGCAATAAACTATTCCTTGCTTGCAACGCAACTGCGGCCTGTGTCAGTCTGCGTGTTAGCTTGGGATCGTGCCAATATGCAGCCATACTTATCTATCCTTGATCTATTTTTGCAATCAATTTAGCTGAGCCAGTGCTGACCACAATGCAACTATAAAATCTGACAATAACAAACCAAGGTCAGCAGGCATTCTGAGGTTAATTCCAGACCAGTTCATATAAACTAAAGTCTAAAGTCTGTTTGCTGCACTACTTCAAGTGTGCATATAAATCTTATCTGATATTTAACACCAGATTTTCTGAGGAGCTTACCTATCATGTGGGATTCTTAAAGGAATTTTTGAAAATTGTTGAGTGTTATGAAGCATTCAAGTCTAAATAGTAAGCAGCAAAGCAGAAAACTTCTTTATAAGAAAGATATCTTTACATTGAAAAAAAAAGGAATTGTAAACATTAATTCATTTTGCATATTTGACTTAATCTTTAAAATGTGTATCTAGAAGGATGCAAGTGAAAAATCATTTGTTTCTTTTTTGTCTGGTAATTTACATAGTCATTTAGTTTGCTCAAAGTGTAACAAAATCATGCTGTCTCGAAGTATCAGCATTTTTAATGGTTTTACTGAATTAGAAATAAATATTCTAGTTACAAATCACTACAGAACTAGGACTCAAACCTCTGATATTAATAAAACAAAAGAATTACAGGAAAATATAAGTAAAAGACATCGAACAATTCTAGGGTGAAGCCTGACAAATACAGTGTAACAAGTGTGCTGAAATCAGAAATTTCTAATGACTAGTAAATGTTATTGTCTTCTGAAACAGTGAGCAAAAATTCTAGACATCTACAAATGCATAGAAGCTGGAAAATAGCTTAAAAGAGCACAACATTGATTTCCTTTTTCCTATACAAAATAAAGGCCATTAGTACAATCAGTTTTATATTGAATAAAATTGTTAGAACACATTTTCAGGCATTATTTGCATGCTCAGTTCTATATACAATTGTAGGACAAATTCTGACTTTCTTTCTGTGGAGAAAGCTAAGAAAAGCTACTAAAGGCAATTGTTTTTCTTCAAAAACACATTGTCTCACGGCTGTCTGTTCCTTGAAACTCTGAAAGAGCTGTAGGATTTGCTGTGGTAAAAGATTATCCAGGAACCTTAGGAAAGATGTGAACACTTCTTCATTTTTTCAGGCAGTGCCTACAGGCACATAATTTATATCCTAACAAGTAAAGCTCCTCTATTTTTCATTGGATAAGTCAGCTATATTAAATCAGCATCTCTTTTTCCAAAGAGCTCTTGAGGATCTGAGAAAGGAAAGCCTTTTCCTCATGGAAATGTAAAAAACCCCTATCTTCTTCTAAGTGTCTTTTTTTGGAAATGGCCTGAAATTATGATAAATGTGAGTTTTTCTCACCTGTCTTTGTATTCCATGTAGTTACAGAGTACCTGCACAACTAGGGATCAATAGAACCACATCATGTTACAACAGCTTTATGCAGTCAATGTCATTATCCAGCATAATAATGCTGGCAGTTTGGATGACAGGAAAAAAAATAAAAAGATCTGTATCTATATGCAACTGAACCATTGTAGCACTCATTGATTTCATTTGATAACTTTTTGAGACTTACATTGTCAAAGAACATTGTTTTTTTTTTCCTTTATAAAACAGTTCACTTTGGTTTCAAAGACTAAAACTGACATTGGGTTTTATATAGGTGCCAACTTTTCACATTCGTTTCTGAGGTGGGGCTCCAGTTGTTGCAGCTCCTAGAAAGAATTAGTTTCCGTAGGAAGCTACAGTGTTCTGCTCCTCATTGACCAAACTAACACATTTCCCTCAACAAATTCTCCATCAGAAGAGAATGTGATTTATGAGCCTTTTTTGCAGATTCTGAAATATCAGTCTCACATAAAACTTTGCCTTTCATATACTATTTTCCTTGTGCAGTTTTAAATGCTACATAAACATATACCAAATACTATTAATCTACAGTATAACCTTTGAAATAAATGGACGGCACAGTAATGGAATAAAAAAAGGTAAATCTAAAATTATGCTGCATATCTTTTAAATCAATTAAAATGCCATCTTAAAATGCAAAACACCAATTAAAGGTTTTCAGGAAGTCTAATTTGTCTCTTCCAAGGGTATGCAAGAAACAGGAGAAAACAATATTAATTAGGGCTTTCAATGAAATAATAAAAATAAGGCCAGCTCTATAGTAAGGCGTCCAAGGCCATAAGCCATATTTTGATTATCTGCCAAGTTCTCAGGCCTAATTTCATCATCTTTTAGCAACTGCTAGCTAACGATTATTTTTGCGTCAAAACACGTGTAAAAAAAGATCTAATTTTGTCACATTCATACAATCACAACTTTCAGGTTATTTTTCTAAGGACAGAGGCTGAAAAGAGATTCATTTTTCCATTCTGAAAAAAATGTTGGTTTATAGGAAAAAACCCCAAAAAATTATCTTATATTTAGTAATTGTTCTGTCAGTTTATTGCAACTAATGTAACAATTTCATATGTCAGCCATACCATCTAAGATGAAAAAACCAATAGAAAATACAATGAATCATTATTCTCTTAGGGGTAAATAGAAATTATTTACGACAATTTGATAATTGCGTTCATTACAAGGCAACATCAAGTGGTTAATTTCATTTTCCACAATTGGGAAAAGGTAAAGCATCTTCTAAAAGAAATTATTGCTGTTAAAATGTAATTTTATACATATACTCTCCTATTATTATCTTAATTTCTTATATTTAATCTCTTCCCCAACTAGTGGTAACTAAATAGTAAAATAAAACTTTACAATTTGAAAGCATTCTCAGTGTGCAAATTAACATGAGGTAAGATTTTTTTACATTCCAAGATTTTTTACTAATAAATAGATCAACTGTATTTGAAATGTACCTGTACTACACATAAAAGAGCAAACTGATGCCTAGCTATTTTCAAAAGTATATTTTTAATTTCTAATTCAGGAATATAAAGTCATATACATTAAATTTTAAATTAAATTATAATTAAATTAAATTATATTCAAATTAAATTATATTCAAAAATGCCACTAGATTTTGTCCTTAAAATGTCCCTGCTGGTGGTCCTAGACTTTAAAACAATAATGATGACTAAAATGTAACACTTGCAAGTGAAAATAATGTAAGTAATATGTAGAAATCCATAGGTACATACGGTTTCTGACAGATGTGACTATATGAGTGATAGTCTTGTGTGGTGGTTTTATCACAAATTCAGTGATTTTGGAGCAGAGACTCTGAGAGAAGTCACAAACACACCCCAAAAATGAAGAAAACACACAAATATCACAGTTTATTTTGCGCAAACACCACAACCCGACAAATAAAGTGCAAAACAGACAAACAAATTAAATTTTTCCAGGGCCCGTGTTTGAGGTGAGGACGCTCTGGAGATAGTGCTTGTCTCTCTCTCTCCCTCTGGG
>VYZS01026254.1:14966-33148 GCA_013400695.1 Neodrepanis coruscans
TTCAAGATGTTAGGTATTTCTATGAAATACCTAAGAGTCTCCGTCCTATATATATATATGTATATATATAAAATATAATATATATAGTTATATATATATAAAATATATATAGTTACATATAAATGGATTTTTCATTTTATCAAGCAAATAAGCCAAAATAAAGAATCCATCTTTACTCTCAATTGTGGGAAATAAATCAATTTTATCTGTAAATCTTTGGCCAAAAGAAACAAACCTTCACTTTGCTGCCACTTCCTCTCACAATTAAACAAATATAAATTAAGTGAAACAGTCGACTCTTTCAGATACATAATGCTAAGTTTCTTTTAAGATTTTCTGAGAAATTCAGAGAAAAATATAAGGCCATACTCACAAAGCAGCCAGAAGAGGATGAAGAGATATTTTACACTTTGTTTTTATCATTTGCGTACTAGTAAGAGCACTCCAATTCAATTATTTTATCTTACTCTACTGTTCAAACTCCAGCCTAAGGAGTCCTAACAGGTTAAAAACTCGATGGGAAACAAGGGGAGAAAGACTTTTAATCTTTTATGTCTCGTCTCTTCTGTCTTGTATAAATAATTGAATATTCATTATGTTTAGGAATAGAGGCTAGATGCCTTCTCTTTCCAAAAACCATCACACTGGACTTGTTCTCATTCTGTATTCCAGTGACTATTTAAGTATGAAAGGCAGAAGATTCAGAAGGAGAGAAACAGGAGATTTACAGGTTATCACTGCCTATGTAAGAAATGGACAGTTTTAAGAGTTAATAAAACACAAGTTCAAGTCCTTATCCTGACAGGAAAAGATTTGAAGCATATGTCTCCCATAGGCCCTGTAGAATTCCTTACTCTTCATAAACCTATTCTTAGTCTGAAGGTAATTACTGTATAAAGTACAGGTTAAACCTAAGCTATTTTTTAAGTAAAAAATGCATTTATTTAGGGAAGTAATACAGGGCCAATGGTGGAAATGCGATAAAATCCAAAATAAGTTATCAAGAATCATTAAATCAGATTAGCTTCATATCTATAGCCTAAAACATAAAAAAAGTGGGGAAATAACAATATCGTTAATCTATCAGACATATGGCAAAACGTCTGATAGATTACCTATGGGAATTAACAAGTGGAGAATATAAGAGCTGGAGCAAAAATTGTGAGGTAGATAGTAAAATGATTGCAAAACATCTGGTAACTCACAGACCTGAGAGGAAAATAATCAAATCAGAATCAACTACTGAAAGAGTCAGCCAATGATTAGTCATGGTACAGGTCTTGTTTAATATTTTCATTTCATTACCTTTCGTGCAGACACAAGAGATAAAGCATAGCCGATAAAATTTATTAGTAATGCAATATCAATCAAACCACAGCATGGTACAGAAGTAACTAGATAACATGGCAGTATACAACACTAAAGTGTGATACACTTAAAGAGAGACAAAAGTAAGTTCTGCTCTCAACAGCTGGAAGAGAAGAAACAAGAGCTGTGCACCTGGGTGATTGTTGACAGCAATGTAACATGTCCATCAAACAACACATACAATTTTAAAATGTATATGATGAGGTCCCCAGAGTTCCCAAGCCACATGAAATAAGACAAAAAGGTTTTGTCTGGTTTAATTTATTAAAATGAACTGAGATGTGATAAGGTTGCTCTGCATAAATAGATGGAGTGGTTAGGCATAAACACAAGGGAAGAAGAAAAGCTATTTAAAATAAACAATAATGTTGACCTTGTAAAAATATATATCTAGACGGGTCATAAATACATTTGGATTAGAAATTAGAAGTTGTAATCATCAGAGCCAGAATACTCTGTAACAGCTTTCCAATAGAAGTAGCAACAGCAATAAACAAAACTGGTTAAGATTAAGCATGTTTCAGAAATAAAAATGTTGTATATAAACATCTGTTTCAACTAACACTTGCCAAAACACAGACAAGTATCCAATAAAACCTTACCTAATATTCCTGCCAAATTGTCCAGTGAACTGCAGAACAGGGATTTTTAGGATCTATGACTCTAAGACAACTCCCTTACAACTGCTTTGGAACTGTGGAATTCAGAAGCACGGAGAGCTTGTGATGGTCATGTGCTTTTCAAAATTGAAAAACCCCAAACAACATTTTCTAACTCTCAGTCAGTCATGAGAAGGAAGGGCATGATGATTTGTTTTAAGCATCAGACCTTAAAAATTATCATCATCTACCTTAACATGGGAGATAAGATTCCTCCATCTGACTGCCATTCAAAATATAATAGAAAAGGCTGCAACAGTTTAGATTTGGTAGCGAAATATAATTTTTACCTGAAACAAAGAGAATATTTGGCAGCATTTTCTTTGTAAGACAGAAATTTCATCTGTTGATAAGCGTAAAAGAGCTTGAAGGTAGTAAAAAGTTGAGCAAATCTTCAAATTCTTTTCAGCAAAATCCATTACACAACTAGCCACACTCCCAAGGGACAATAGGAACAAAATAGCTGTAGAATCAGGCGTGAATACTTTGAAATTCTAGAGCTCATCTCAAAGAAAAGCAGCAGAATTTGATTACATTGGAAGTAGGACTCCATTGACACAAGACATTGCTCAGACTTGCATTTGTTATTACCTGAGAGAATCTAGTTTTCCAGAGAACTGCACCAGGTGGCTTTGTCAATCATAAAGTCAACATCCATACCAACACAAATCTGCAATGGATGTCCTGAGATATGTTACTACAAAGTGCCTCAGGAACAACTTTGAGAAAGACAGAGAGAAGAGATTGCTGAGAAGCCCATCCAGCTTAACAGTGTGTACCCAGAACAGCACACCTTGTCCTCTGCTCAAGTTTTAGATGCAGAACCAAGAACTAGACCATGTTTCTTGTATGTTTCCAAATCCTATGGAATATTTACATTATTGTGAAAAGAATGCCCTGATTACTCTGTTCTGTTTCAATCATAAGCAAAGTTTCTTTTGACTGTAAGTGGCACTGTCTTGTCCAGATAGATCCTTATCCCTGGAAGTGTTAAGAGCCAGGAAGGATGGGGCCCAAAGCAACCTGATTTAGTGAAAAGCGTCCTTGCCCATGGCAGGGAGATTGGAACAAGATGATCTTTAAAGTCCCTTCCAACCCTAACCATTCCATGAATCTATGATTCTATGATTTTTTTGCTTCTCATATTGTTATTTTAGGTGGTAACTTTCTAACCATTTTAATTTGGCTTTGTTACCATAGGTGCAGCATTGTGTTTTCACGGCATTAAAGAACATGGCACCAAAGATTGTTGTCTGAAGTTAAAAGCTAACAAAATATTTAAATATCATCTTTAGAACCACAGCATACTATAGTCTTTATTTTCATACCATAGAAATACATTGTTGTTCATATTGAGAGAATTTATGATGTTCCAATGACATGTATTTACTCATTTGCGTTCACCGTGTTTACCAAAAATTATGGCAAATTTTACATGATGAATTTGACGAAGGGCAAAGTACTTGCAGAATTTATGTTTATGTCATCAGTATAGTATTTTGTTACAGCATGAATTTCAAATTATGGTTTTAATGAGACATACTAAATATGAAAGTGAATATACTAAGACAAGGTTATAAGCAAGGGGATCATACTAATCAAAATTTACGTTGAACGTTTTTCTCTTAAGTCTAAAGTTGAACTAAAGGTACAGTCTGATGATCTTTTGTGATTAGTGAATTTTAGTGCCTTAACTAAACTCGTTTTAGCTCTTATTATATACAAGTAGGATTGCTTCTGTAGTCAGCTGCTACTTTTCCTCTGTGTAGTAGATTTTAAAAACATTCTTGGGCATTTTTTTTTGCCTCTGCCTACAGTAGAAACACACATTTTCAGATTAAAAATGGAGATGACAAGAATTGAGTAATAATCAACAGACTACTGAAAACATCACATCAAAAGCCAATGGTACATTGCTATGAATTCTGATTTTTAAAATTAAACAGAGTAAATAGTGATTGAAAAAAGTCAAGTGAAAAATAAGATTTCTTATACTAAAATTATATAAGTATGCTATATACAGTTTCTAATAAAGTCTAAGGTATGAAGTTTAGTCATTGTCAGAAGCAAAATTTGAGTTTAATACCTAATCCAAAATAAGGCAGAACATAAAGACCCAACTCCAGACAGTATGTAAATTATCACACTTTACAGAAAAATATAGGTAGCAAATAGGAAATATAATATAAAAATGACATAACACTTAATCTGAGATCCACAGCCTTAGCATACTAACTGCCCATCTATCAAAAACTCAGCACATTTTAGGAGGAAAAAAAAAGAAAATGTCCTTGTTCAAGAGAGTTTGATCAGCATTTTAACATGTGGTGGGTTAACATTGGTCAGCAGCCAGACACCCACCCAGCATTCTCTCACTCTCTCTCCTGAACTGGACCAGGGAGAAAGTAAGATGGAGAACCCTGCGGTCAGAGATAAAGGCAGTGAGATCCCTTACCAGTTCCCATCATGGACCAAATAGACTTAATTTCATTCCTTCATTCCCAGTTCCTCTACCCACTGACCCTCCTCCCAACTGGCACAGAGGGATGGGAAACAGGATTTGCAGCCAGTTTATAACAGTTCTTTTCTTCATTCCTTGCTCCTCACACTTTTCCTCTACTCCAGTGTGGGCTGCAGTCCTTCAGGATAAACCATCTCTGGTGTGTCTGTTCACAGACCATCATTACATGCCCTGGCATAGTCCCCTCCACATGCTGGAGGGAATTACCTGCTTCCCTGTGGTCTCCTCCAGGGGCTGCAGGGGAATCTGCTCCAGCACTTGGAGCACCTCTTTCTCTTTCCCTGACTCTGGTGGTTGCAGGGCAAAGTTGAAGGAAACTGTGAAAAAAACACAAAATAATGTCCAAGGATTATTCCCTTTTCAGGATCACTTTTATTAAGTGTGCAATTTGTGACAGCAGACTATAGAAAAGGGTTAGTCTATTAGAACTTGAAATTTGAAATCTGAATGGGACTAAAACCTGATTGAACCTATTAGGTAGATAAATCTGCCAGATGGTTTAAAAAATGGCAATATACTTTTAAAGAAAGCACCTTCATGTGTGAAATGTTAATTTTATATAAAACAACCCAATGCATTTTTGTCTTGCTTCAGTTAATCTTATTAGTATGGAGAAAAAACTGTATGATAGACAGTGTTATCAATAAAAGGGTAAATAAAACCAATAATCTGAAAATTGCTATGACAATCAAATATTCGTCTCCTTCTGTAAATTCACAAGAAAAAATTATTAGATAACTTATTGTCTTTTCATAATGAACCTTCATCACTGTTGTCTGATGATGAAATGTGATGTTAGGGGTATTAATAATGTCATGAATCATAAAATAAATTGATGTTGTTATTTACAGTGAATAGAATCACAGAAAGCCTAATCTTGTCTATTTTCTGTGACTGCAATTAACCACATGTCAAGCCTACTTACATTCTTTTAAATTCAAGGGTAAATGAAAATCTCAGTTGAGAGGAATATCAGGGGACTGTACAACTCAATCTATGTCACATGAGATGGTGTGTGTACAGTATCAGCCAGTAATGAGGAGGTAAATTCTCTCTCCAGCCTTATCCTTTCTCTCCAGGAAATCTTCATCTGAAAATGTTCAAAGCAAAGACTCCATGTCATACAGGCTTTGGAATAACCTCCAGCATAGTAACAGGGGAACGTCATGTAACATGGAGAAAGTCCGTATAGAACTTGACATGAGAAAAGGTTTCAAGTTGAAGGCCATCTCTGGTAATGCTGGCCTATTATTCCTCACCCACTGCTGATTTGAGATCTCATTCTAGGACTCCCGACAAATCTGAAACTTCCTAAACCATAGAGAAGACACCTTGCAGTATAAAACTCAGGAAAATACAAAACCAGGACTGTGCATATTAAAGACAGGAAGAATTTAAAGGAAGAGTTGTCTTTTTTTTTCTTTCCGCCTTGGCTTCCACAGCCTTGGGAAGAGGAAGAACTAGTTTAAACAATTTGATTAAATTCAGTTATATGGATTGAAAAAAGTCATCTCCTTTAACCTTGTCCCATCTGTGTGAACAAATGGGCATGCCAAGAATGAAAACCTCACTGCATACTTGACATGTCATCAGCACCAATAGTCCTCATTTTGACAGCTATTGTAGTGACAATTGAATGTGTGGAAAGAATCTGAAGGGAAACACCAACTTCACCAGAGGATATGATTCCATGAAGTTGGCCTACAGCAATGTTCCTCATGCTACAAATCTGGCTGATAAACAAAGGTTTCTATGTTTAACATAACACTAGAGCTGCAGAAAATTAATTCACTCTAAAAAAAATGTTGATATACGTATTCAAGTGTGCACAAACACAAACAAAATGTATATTCTGGGTGGGGACTTAGGACATTTTACTTGAAATGATTCCACTTCTCCAAATGTTTTTGTTCCACAAGAAAATGAGTCATGAGTTTCTGTTTTGGTGCCTGAGAATATTGAAATGTTAATTTACTTCCAAATTTGGAGTATAAGTATGAACAATCCATTAATCTTATAAATCTTATTATTTTTCTTGGAAATTTACTTTGATGTGTTCCAAAAAGGTCATCAGCCATGCATGAAGTCTTGATAGTTTTGCTTTAAATTCAGATATTTTTTTATTTTCCCATTTGACTTTAAGCTTTACTTTTCTTAATGATAAGCCCTATGAATATTATTAAAGTAATAAAACTAATGTCTTTGAGAAAAGATTGTGTAATTTGGCCTTCTGAATACTGTGAGATATTGCTACAGTATTTTGGTGGGGGAGGGATAAATGAATCTAACTTCATTTACAGTAGCTAGCAGTACGTGGATGCACCTCTAATGCAATGAAGCCAGAAGACAGAAATCAACTGATTAAAAATCCTACCTCCTGTTAAAAAACATACCTTGTATGACACTCTCTTCATACAAATCAAGTGAAGTGCAATTTTTAGAAATGTTATATTTTATTTAACAGAGTAGCATATTGCAGTCCTGTGTCCCATCTCAATACACTGAAAATTTCTCCATGTACTGATCCACATCTTTTTATGATAATGAAACAAAAAAGCAAGAGAGGTTTAAAAGAAAAAGAGTACCTGCAACTGCATGCAAGGCAACACAGCAGCTGAGAAATACTCTGTGGCATTATCTCCAAGCAGAGTACTATTCCTACTCTGCAATTAGTGTTATTGTGTCTGACCTGGGCAGTTCATAGGGCATCATAAAACTTAAATTCCACATCTAAATTACAGAGCAAAAGTGGCCTATAGGATTAGCTTGAAACTAAATTTACCATCTGTCATCTTTGCTTAGCAAGTAGTACATCCTAAAAGCTTGTTCTGGATAATCTATACTGATTGACCCAATAAGAAGAAGAAAAAGGGAGATTGTATGGCCTATACTTCAAAATTTCCTCAGTTAGGTGTACATATCCAGAATACACAGGAATCCCAGAATTCCATGTTACTTCAAGGACCACATTCCTTATTCTATTTGTTTGTGAAAAGGTCATATGGCCGACAATAAAGAACCCTGGGGTGTTTCCTAAAAAGTGAAAGACAACAAGGACAGTAGGCATTATATAAATTATTTTCATTTTTTTTAAAAATATTTTCAAATGTGTTTTATTTCCTTACAAAGTTCTTTTTTTTTCCTTTCTTTTTTTCTATTATTTTGTTCCAAAACAAAACCACTTTTGCACAGAAATGGTGAGATTTAGTTAGCTGTAATAATAACCCCTAAAACATATCATCACTCATCAGAAGCAATCTGTTCCTCCTACTCACCTTTATCACTCATGCTTTGGTGTTTCTAGATGAGCTGAAACATTGGAGGAATTCAGCAGTCACAGACTGCCTCCAGCCCAGACAGGCTTTTCAATTAATCACTGTGTTTGTGTGGCATTTCTGATACCCAAGAGGAGATCCTTTTAGCTATCCCAGCCACTGTGAAGTAACAACCTTCAGCTTCTGCACCAGCTTGCCCTCCTAGGTCCATGCTGTGTCCAGCTATACAACTGTTTCCCTCACTTTGGAGATGTACAATTTTTATACTTTTTCTGTTGCAAGTGGAATTCCTTTTGTTACCGTTATAACTGCAATATTTCAGGCTTTATTTATTTTATGAGAGGTGCTGTGGGTGCCAAAACAGCACTCTGGCTATCTGTAGGGGCCATATTTCTCTTGCAAATAACACACTTCCAACAAATACCAGACATCGAATTTCAAATATTGTAAGCAGGAATCAGCACGTCTTCCATGCAAAAGGATAATGAACCTTACTATATAAAGTCCTCAGCTTCTGTTTGTTCTAAATCATATCTTTTATAAAAAGATACAGTTCTTATATGAGGTTCTTACATAGCATAAAATTCATTAATTCTCTGAATAAAATGCTTTAATTTATCTTCACACTTAAAAATCTGTTTCATTTTGTCTTCATTTTTTAGATTTAATTTTCAATCTTTAAATATAATCTTCCATGAATGATGTTTTTGTGACAGTTTAAGGAATTATCTTCAGTCACAAATCTTAAATACCCATGCAGGTATTTAATTGGTCAAATGGCTCTATGTTCAGATAAACTCCATAGTTCAAAATTAGTTGCGCCCAATGTAAGGTATATAGATCAGAATGCATGAGTGTTTGCATATGCTGGCTATGCAAACAGGTAATTTCCAGATTAATGTGGGTTGTTGGGGATTTTTTCAGGGGGTGGGAGTGAGGAAGAATCTTTATAATCTATTAATAATTTTTTGAAACATTTGATTCCACAAATGAAAAAATGGGTATAATTAATAATTTTTATAATTTTAATCTATTTTAGATATTTCTGCAACTATCATTTTGTTTATAAAGTCAAGGACCAGACTAGGACACCTGCTAATCATGTTGGGACCTGGTATCTAATTTTTTTTTCGGAGTTCTCAAATCGTTTCCACAATTTTATTTACCAGAATATACTGTCCTATTTCATGTTCACAAAGCTATGTCTCATGGCAGAGACATTGTATTCCATTTGGGGTTTACAAAATATACAAAAGTACTTCAATCCAAAGTGGTTCATATTAATGGTTTATCCTGTGTATTGTTAATTATTCCTTCAATATAAGTTATCTCAAGATTTTACCAAGAATATTTTTTTTTTTCTTTTTCAAATAGACAATATGGCTCTGGGTAAACTCACCAGGAAACTGGTGGTGGTAATACCACAAGAATTTTGTCTTCTCTGTAAATATTACAGAATCCAGAACTAATAAATCCTATAATGCTCTTATTTCACCTAGTTTTCTTTGCTCTGCAACAAGTAAAGCAACACATACAAAAGTGTATTGTAAGAAGTTCTCTGAAATCAGTAAATCAGTAATTCACCATTAAGCCCCTTTCAGCTACATTGCCAAATGCTAAGAAGCTACAGGACATCTATGGGGATCCATTCAGATAACAATTTTGGGTTGTGATCAAAACTTTACCGTAATTATGGTTGTTACTGTAGTAAAGTTATAACAACAACAGAGAGGTATCAACCAAATTCTGTGAAATTATGTTTAAGCCTTTTCTAAGCAAAGCAAACTGATGTTCCTTAAAAAAAATGTTTTCAAGAGTACTGAGCATTTTTCTCTTGAAGGCCAGACCTTCTTATTAACAATATCAAATCTGGAATTCTAAAGCTTTTCAAATTCTTTCCTTGCTTTTCACTACAATTTTTAATACCCACAATGACAAAAGAACAGTACCAAACCTATATATATATAAACCTATGTACAACAAGGCTATAAATTTGCACAAATTAGTTTAATTCATTTGAAATTAATTAAAATATGTGACAGAAAAAGACTTAGCCCAAGACATTTTAAGCTCCCTTTTTAGTGAAATTGTTTATCAATATTTGCTTATCAATATCATTCTGGTTTATTCCATTCCATCTTTATGTCACTGGAAAAATAATCATAGCCTAATTCTGCTGGAAATTCTTTCAACTCCTTTTTTGTTTACTTACTTATTTTTCTGTTCAAACAAAGCTAACACTACTACAATGCTTATTAGACCACTACTAATAAAACTCATTGAAGAGCCATATAAATAGATGGAAATACATTGTCACTCTGATCTCTCTGATTCAAACCCTAACATTTTGAAAACACTAATGAAGCTATGCTAACCCACACTAGTCATATACTAAATTTCATAGTATAATCATTTTTCCCCATAGATGGAAGAAATAAAAACTAAGAAAATTAGTTGACAGACCAAAATGAATCACTGGTCCAGATATGCTATTTAGTGAGTGAAAACATTTGTCAACCCAGTTCAAATAACTACCTATTCCAGGTTCACCGTACTTATTCTACAGCCAAAATGGCTTTACCTCTCTGGCTATCACAGAATAAGAAAATAAGGATAAATGAGAGTCTGTTATCTAAGTCCTCAAGTTTCAAACGATAAAAGATCTTTTGGATGTCATCTTCTCCAAAATATCTTGCAACAGTAAGAGAGGAAAAAAAAAAAAAAAGAAGAAAAAAGTAATTGCTTTTCACAGGATGAAAGCCTTTAGCTTACTACTATTTCTGTTCCTCTGGAGCAAGGGAGAGTTTATCATTGTCTTTAATGAAGGAAAAGACAAAGCAAGCCTTGGCAAGCTTGAAAATCCTACCTGTAATCTCCATTGACAATTTAAATTACATTCCTGCAACGGGTACAGGGAGAAAAAATTCATGCAGAACTAAAAGTGATGATACCAACAAAGAGGAATAATTTTGAGAATCCTGTAATCAATAGAGAAAACTTTCCTAAAAATGAGAAGAACCATGAAGGTTGGGATATAAAAGGTTGGGAAAGACATAAAATTTATTGGAAGAAACAGTCAAGAAAATATAAACTGCCAGGAAAAAACAGGCATGAGATATTGTGTTAATTCCCTTTTTTTTTTTTTCTCTCAAAATACATGACAGAATATCTTTTTCTTTTGGATAATCAAATAGGTGATTAATTTTGCAATGGATTAGATTTTGAATAGTGAAAAATTATCACAGTTTTGTTTGTCACATCCTTGAATTCTACATAGTGTGTTGGGCATAATCCTTCAATAAGCAAAATGTCTTCTATCGTTGTTGTTATTATTGCTACTACTACTTTTGTTCTTTAAATACAAGAAACTAGATATTATATGGACAAAGAACAATGTTTGAAATACTACAAACTGAAACACAAAAAATGTTTGTCAGAAGGACAAAAGAATACATTTCATAGAATACATGTAACTTCATGTTCAGCAAAGGATGAATGCTAACTGTTTTTCACAGGCAGGCACCTTAGGACATGATTCAGTTTGCACTTAGACAAACAGGGTCCTTTGGATCCCATGGTAGAGATGGATACTGAAGTGCACCACGTCCTGGATTCTAAGATTCTAAGTAATTAAAGAATTACTCTGTATTCATTGCAGGACAAAAAATTCTTCCTCTAAAATGAGCCTCTAGGCTTTCAAGCCTTCCCAAATTCTTCAGATTCAATCACTGATTTCAAGTAGTCTGTAAATATTCTCCAGCTTCTTCAGAAAATAATATTATGCTCTCCCAGAAGTTTTAGAACAGTACTATTAAAGAATATATACAGAGGCAAGAGAGAGCAGTCATTCTCTCAAATTGAAATTGGTTCTGAAAGTTTTGAATCAAAGTATTTATGTAATATGTGTTATACTGGGAATTTTTTCAAATTCCTGTAAATTGCTATATACCAAATACCATGGAGTTTCTAAAATACTGCTTCAGCAGCACCTTCTGTGTAGCTGCCAGATAAAAACTCAAACCTCTGTGGCTATGTGTTCCCAAGGACTCTGATGGCAGAGAACAGCATGAATGGGAGCTTTTCTGCAGGAGACTGACTGGGCACCACTGGAGATACAGGAAGGAGTCTGGGAGAGAAAAACATTACCTCTCTATTATATCTTTGTGTAGGCCATTGAAATAAAAAAATACACTAATAAAAATGTACAATGAACAGCCAACAAACAGGTAAGTATGTTGAACCAAAATATTATTTTATTAAATGCGATTTCTTTCAGCTGCTGTTTTCTTAGGAGGGCACTAGAGCCTTATTGAATGTATTTTATTTTTATTCATGAAAAACTGAATAATGAAATAGATCTATTTTGTTAAATTGGGCTGTCTCTATTACATTTTTTATTTTTATATGCTGAAAAAGGTATAACTAGTTGGATTCCTCAAAAATATATTCCAGACTTATATGTATCATTTAGTCACTTAATTTAGCCTATTTCAGTAAACAATATACAAAATAAGCTTAATCTTCTGGTGATTTTGAGTTCCACTTTTTTTAAATACTATTCAAAAATGTGTCCTATTTTCAATGTATTCAGCCTTTGTTCTTATTATTGTTCCTTTAAGTAATAACAAAAAAAAGCTAGAGAGGGTGCTTTAAATAGCAGTAACAAAAATTTACAATTAAAATTAAAACTAGTATTCAAGTTATGGATATGTAAATATTTAAAAAGCCCACTTAACAAATTCAAAGACGAGGCCACTGAAAATTAGAACTCTGTCCTGAGGAATTTTGAGGCTTCAGAAAGGTGGTTTTTTTTGCTACAGTTCCAAATGAAAATAAAAAGAAACAGGAGAATTCATTGCAAATATTTCATTTTCCTAGATGTGAATATTTAATAAAGCAATTTTAAATTTTTTTACGAAACTAGCCAGAATGTAAAAGATTTTTTGTGACATGAGAAACTTTTAATTGAAATAAAAAGTCTGAAAAATGTAACCTAGCTGGGCCATTTTTTTTTTTATTTTTTTTTTTAGGTGCATTAGTCAAACACAAACCTTTTTTCATTTGGTTAGTAAATGTATTGAGTTTACATTGCAAGGTTTTTGTAGCACAGTGGGCTACAGGAGTGGCTCCTGTAAGAAGCTGGCAGAACCTTCCTGAATATTCAATAGAAACAATGCCAGCCGGTTCCAAGACAGACCCACCTCTGTCCAAGGCTGAGCCCATCAGTGATAGAGGTAGCATCTCAGGGATAAGAGATTTATGAAGAAGAAAAAGTTCCTGCATTTCAGTTTCCCCAACAATTGCAGGTGGAGAAAGAAGTGAGAATATGTTAGAGAAACAGCTCTGCAGACACCAAAGCCAAGTCAGAAGGAGGTGGAGGATGTGCCCCATGTGCTGAACCAAAGATTCCCCTGTAGCCATGGTGCAGACCATGGTGAGGCAGCTCTGCCCCTGCAGACCATGGAGGTTCACAGATGAAATCCACCTGCAGCACCAGGAGGACCCCATGCCAGAGCAGGTAGATGCCCAAAGAAGGCTGTGATCCTGTGGAAAGCCCATCCTGGAGTAAGCTCCTTGCAGGACCTATGGCTCCATGTAAAGAGGATCCCACGGTGGAGCAGGCTTGCTGGCAGGACTNAAGGGAGGAGGTAGGGAAAATTGTTAGTGAAGTTAAGACCCAGAAGAATGGGGGTGGGGGATGGAGAAGGGAGAATGTGCTTTGAAGATTTAAGTTTTTATGTCTCATACTCTGATTTGATTAGTAATAAATTAAAATAATTTCCCCAACTCAAATCTGTTTTGCCATAGATGGTAACTCTCCTTGCCTATATCTCAGCCCATCAACCTTTCATACTTCCTCTCCCCCTGTCTGAAGGAGCAGAGGAGGGCAGTTGATGGAGTAGCTTTGGTGGCTTACAACCAGGGTCAACCTACCAAAGATGTTATCAGAAACTTACAAGTAAACATATAAAAAAATTACAGCTCTGGAGATAAGAACCAGAATTGCTAATGAAAGACACAAGATGAATATGTCAAGCACAACTAAAACCAAAGTCCTTTCCTTGTAGTTTAAGGTCAGAAATATGACATCAGTATTTCTTGATATATAAAAAAAAAAAAAAGGACAAACCTTACTTCTTATCAAGCATCTTTACTTCTGAGATATTGACACCAGTCCAATACTCACTGGTCTTACTTTTTCTTACTGCAGATCCATTTATTTTGTTCAATGTTCACTTCATCTAATCTGACAATCAAACTTTTCTCCAAGGAACAGCAGAGAATTAAATTTCTAGCTCAATATGGACATACATTCTGAGCTGTAAGGAAAGAAATAAGTGCTAGTTAGGGGATGTGTCATAAAATCTTCCCTCCAGAAAACCCAAATGGGTTATGTTCCCATGGCCTGCTGTCAAAGTCAACAGCAATATTTGCCAAAGCAGCAAGAGTGATAGAAAGTGCTGCAAGATGTACACAAAAAGATGGAGTCAATGTTCCTATTGTCCACTATTCAAACATGCAACTAGAATTTTATCTGCATATCTGTGATGATAGATTTAATTTTCTAGAATAAACATGAAATTTTTAAACTTTTGTCCCATGCACAATTTTTCTTTTAGTATTTTAACACATGTGGCACACATCTCTCAATGCTTCAGAGGGGATTATCATGTAACAGTAATTTTCACCTTTCCTTTCTCTTCAGAGAAAATCAGCTGAATCTAACCTTGAAGAGACAGGCAAAAGTAAATAAAATCTGTAGCCTAATCCTGCATACCCATAATTTCTAAACAATTTTGTCCTCTTACCTTGTTGTGAAATGTGTGATCACAATACTCAAGGTAATCTGGGATCAATATGCTTACTGCCGTTTATATGGGTTTAAACTAGGGCTTGTTTCAGGCTTGTCTGTTAGAGGGGACCATATTATGGTTCGACTCGTGAAGTTCAAACTCTCATGGAAATGTACCAGTTATTCTCAAAAAAAAAAAAAAAAAATCCCACATGTAATACAGTTAATACAGTTCAGCTGGGTCCCTGAATGACCTACATGACTACTCACACTTGAGACATAAAATCCCAAATATCGAAGCAGCAAGTGTCCTAGCTCAGGGTAACTGGAAGTTAAGTAGATAGCAAGGAAAATCACATCAGTACTCAGACTTCATGACAGACCTTGATGCTTGCTCTCCGTGTGCATACATGAGTACAAAACTATACACAAAGACTTCAGCTGAGAAGCTTCTTAAGAAGTTCTTTGTTTCTCAGCTATTAATAACTGTGTCTTAAGTGAGAATCAGTCAGTAACAGGCTGTATTAGAGGTACTGCTCTGAGCAACTCCCTCACAAACAAACTTCAGAATCTCTGGGAGGACTGTTTGCACCATCTGCCATCAGCTGCAGTCCAAAGAAAACCACCACTGTGAAGATCAGTATGGATGTGAGTCTCCTCTGACTTTTTTAATTCCTGGTTCATGTGACAAAAGTGATGAGGACTTGTACAGCACTGTACAAACCCTACTATCAAAGACTGGACAATTCTAAAAAGCAGCAGCTGCTGGTGCCTGCTGAATCCTCATAGGGACAGGTGTCTGAAAAAAGGGGTACTCCTCCTCTGAAGCAGCTAGAGCTGGAATGAAAAAGGGGGGATTTATGCTGGTACACAGTGAAGGAAAGGTTCTCACAAGATTAGAAACTGTCTCAATTGTCCAGTGCCAGCTAGCAGCTTAGGGGCAGTAAGATCCCTCTTAGCTCTAAGTGACTCTTTCCTCTAAGTGACTCTTTCAAAGCAAAGTAAAGCATGTTGTCTCAAACGACCTACAGTGACAGTTTGAACTAATTTTTAATTTTGCCATGAAATGGACTGTGAGCACTCAAGGAACGAGAAAACAGCTGAGAAAGTTGAAAAAGCTGTTCATTCATCCTCTGTGCTTCTCAGCAGTCAGTTACTCTCTGCTGGTTCAGAAGTGGTGTGCAAGTGCTACCCATATAGATAAACTTAATATGGGTAAACGTGTCAAGTCTATGACAAGTTTGGGTATATAAGCACTGGAGATCAAGCCAAAATTCCACTGGAAAAATCCTATTCACTCAATCCGTAATATTCTTCTGAAATAATTTACATTCAGGAAACTTTCACCAGCATAGAAAAAGTAAGTGTATCTATTTTTGTTTGGTTTGTTGTTTTTTTTTTAATGTAGTTATGTCTGTCCCATTCAGGCCAAGGCAAATTCCAAAGAGCAAATAAATAAATACATTCCAAAAGGAAGAACCAAAATGTATCAACACTAAGTTTTCTGAAAACCAAACAGCTTTGTATAAGTGCTCTGTAGAGCAGTAAGTGAAACCTTTTGACAGAAATGACACAGCCTTCTGTGGTAGGTTTGCCTGGGCTGGCTGCCAGAAGCTCACCTACCTGCTTTCACTCTCTCTCTCTCTCTCTCTTTCCACCTTCTCAATAGGAAAGGGAGAGAAATTTAGATGGAAAAGGTCATAGGTTGAAATAAAAAAAAAGGAGGTCATTTACCACTGACTACTGTCATGAGCAAATCAGACTTTATTTCAGGAAAAATTAATTTGACTTATTGCTATTTAAAAATAGATTTCAATGGCAAGAACCAAACCCTGAAATATCATTCCTTTAATCCCTGTCTCTTTTCAGGCTCAGCTTAATTTCTTCATTTCTGACTCTGCTAACACTACTTGGAGGGAGATAGGGAATGGGGTCAGTCCGTAACAATTCTCTGCAGTTCCTTCACATTTCCCATGCTCTAGCATGGGCTGCAATCTTTCAGGATAAACCAACATCAGCATGGGCTTTCCGTGGACCTCAGTCCCTGCAAGAAATATCCATCTGCTCCAGCACAGGGTCCACCAAAAGCTGCAGTGTGAATACCTTCTCCACTGTGGTCTCTCAGTGGGCTGCAGGGGAAATCTCAGCTCTGCTGCCTGAAGAATCTCCTCCCCCTGCTTTTTTTTTTTTCCGGCCTTGGTGCTCACAGTGCTATTTCTCACTTTTTTCCTTATACATCATTGCCTGTTCAGCATTTTGCTCTTTCTTAAATACATGTTCTCAGAGGCTCAGGTAGGTCCCAGTTGCAGCTGGTTCTGTCTAGTATGTGAGGCTTCTCCTCACAGAGGCCACCCTCAGCCCATGTTACCAGCACCCGGACACCAGCATCCCAGTACACCATCAGGGAATACTTACGGTTTCACCCCAGCTCTCCACACCTCACTAAACTGAACATGCATTCAAGTGTGCATCCAAAATGGATAATTAAAAGAAAAATACTGGGTACCTCCACCCCATAAAACACCATGTGATTGCTAAGTTAAATTACTGTTGTGGTCTCATGGAGTTAATTTTCAACTTGAGACAGAAGAAGGGATTGAATCTGGGGCTGCCCCATGTTTGACCTACTCTGCCAATCAACTATCCCACTAAGAACATTTACAGGAAACTACCAGTGGCTGTATCTCTATAAAGGGTCTTCTTTTTAAATCTGTACAGCATTATCTGTGTTATTCTACTGAAAGTTCATGTGTTCTAAGACTTAAATGCTTTTTTTTTGTGAGACTGAAATCAGACATCCGTTGCTCAGACAATGAAGAAAACAAGCAGTCCAAATAAATATAAGAAGAGAACAAAGTTTTCAGTCATTCTTTACTTAGTCACTATATATAGTTGATTTATTTAATTAATAAATAGCTGCATCTGTGTTTTCATGAAGGTGAAATGCATAAATGTGGTTGTAGTGCCTATGAAAAGATGATGTCTATGGATTATTTGGTCACCCTAAAAATTGGTCGTTTAATCTCAATGCCTCTGTTTTTTCATGTTTTTCCAAGAAAAGCAGAACTCATCTTCAGAAGATTTTCATTAGTCATAAGATCTCTCATTTGTACTATAAATATGATCGTAGGCTGTGGGACAATATGTTTATTTATATGTAATGAACTAAATATACTTTCAGTAGACCTGCATATGTTTGGTCCATGAACTTTTCTGAATCTTTATTGGTTCAATGTATTAGCCCCTTCCTCCCTCCCAAATTTTCAAGTGTTAATTAAAAAAACAACAAAACAAAACAAAATCTCAACATTTTTAGCCATTGAAGTTCAAAAAAAAATAAAAGTTTTAAGAGTGGAAGGCATCATGTTGATATAAGTGGAACACTTGTACTTCTCTTANATATTACTTCCAGTTGCTTTATACCAATGTTCTCTTTCAAACTAAGGGAAATAATTTGAATAGTGGTCTGCTAAGCAATGGTTTAGCTGAAACTGCCAGAAGATAGAATTAAATATGCAAAATTTTTAATTGAAAATTTTATTTGAAATACAGAGATCAATGTGACA
>VYZS01026255.1:0-10750 GCA_013400695.1 Neodrepanis coruscans
ATGGGCAGGAAAGACTGGAATGCCAGGCATGGATTTTCAAGAGATTCACCAGGTGGATCTTCAGATATGCTTACCAGCATTTCCTCAGAAACAATTACCCCGATCTTCTTGGATCTGCCTACACCTTTGCAGCAGTGTTTTATAATTGGGGAGTTACACTCAAATACACATGGCTTTAAATAAGTTCAAATTTTCATAACAATAGGCTATAATAAAATTAAGATTTTATGTTCTCTAAGGAAAGCCATAGAGCAGCTGTATTATTTTTATTCTTCACAAAAATTACAATGNCACTGATTTTAATGGAATTGGCTATTTTTGCATTATGTTAAATGAGATTTGAGTCAATTTTTTTCTGAGTTTAAAAGTTTAAATTGATTGTAAGAAATCTTGTTTTGAATTATACTTTTGATAAATACTGAGTAGGATTGTTCTTGGAAGAATGTTATGTCTTTAGAATGTGAGATAATGCACTTTTTAATTTTTGTGTTTTGGTCTTAATTTTACTGACATAACGTCTGAAATACACTCAAATGAATGTTACAGCAATCTACTTGATTACCTTTATTTCACCACTTCCATAAGGCAGAATAATTTCTTCCTATTCTAAATCCTGTCAATCATTTTACTGTTACAATCTCGAAGACAAAAGAAAACCCAACAACAAATACAAAGGCAGCATACAAGAACTTTGAGTTAAATACATGTAGGCAAGGTGGGAAAATATATAAATTATTCCCAATAATTCCAATTCCCAATGTATTTATTACCATGGTATGTTAAGTGCACTGTTCATGTATGATGTTCTCTTAAGTGATGATGATGTGCTGTTCTTAACCACATATACTTATGGATGCCTTTTGAATTCTCAGTTCATTTCACTTCCCTTACCTTGGTCAAAATGAGTGAACTTCTTTTTCAGCTGAGTTGACTTGATGACTTTTTGGTTTAACTTCAAAATTATGTTAATTTTTCAACATCCTCTTGAATTTCCCTTGATTTCAGTAACCAATTGCCTCCAAATTTCACTAAAAAAATAACAATTTCTTTTCATTATGCTTAAAGTATGACCTTTTCAATCTGCATATTTCTTGCAGGCTATGCTGGCTTATTTCCACTGTAATACATTAGAATGGAAAACTATTAGAAATATTGATTTATCATTTATAATACCAAAGTGATACATTGAAATGAAATTTGGATGATGTCCAGCCCTCAGATAGGATTGGCATTATTGAATGAAACTTTATGATCTCATTCTAATCCATCTAGTTCCATGTGAAAAGCACACAGAAAATATACCTGAGAGTTGGTCAAAAGCAGGAGTTCCATTCTGAGGGCTGTTGAGGTTTGTAATTGTTAAAACATACCACCTTTAATATTTAATATTCCATGTACTGAGAAATCATTACTTTGCTTCCTCTCCCCTCCATGTCTTGCCCTCTTTGCTTTTCTTCTTGACTCAACATTATCTTGTTATGTATTTATTTACATGTAATGTGGTGCATATGCATAGGATGTGTGCATACAGCTCTGTATTGATTATGATTTATATCCTGCAGTGTACTTGGTACAACAAAGTGGTTTTAATCTGGTGAAATGAGAATCAAAGGAATTCAAAAGACTTAACTTTAATGTGGTGTTCTAATACTAAATCTGTGACCCCTCACCACCTTCTATACTGCAGCACATACACATTCTAGTACCTCTTGTAATATGTAAACTTCAGAAAATAAAGGTATTTTCAGTTAGCATGTGCCCTATGTTTAGGGTGATGTCTGTATTCATTGATTTGATCTGTATTCATTGATTTAGTCTTTATTAATTTATTTGACTTTTTTTTCCTCGCTACCAATCAATCCAACAGCCGTTGGGTTTCCTTGTTTTCCACACTGGCATTTTTTTACACATGTTCAGTCCTTTTGTCTGCTAAAACCCCCCCTTCCTCCTCTTTGTTTTCCATGTGTGATGAAGGTAGTGGAGGAAAACTGCTTGTCATCAGATTTCTGCAGAGTGAGCGAGTGCTGCCATCACTGCAGTCGCCGTCTCTTCACGTTGATTGAGCTTCCTGGGCTTGAGGGACTTCGCAGGGGCTGGGTTTTTATGGTTGATATGTTTTTGGTCATTTGTCATAAAATCATTCCAACTGAGCTGTTTACTGGTCTGAATACTTAATTACTGCAAGAGCAGGGAATGGCATAAGCTGTAGTTTGTACTGAATATTCATGTAGAAATAGGAAATGGTGCTTCCACTTTTTTTTTTTGTTTAGATTTTACCTAATTCATTTTATTTTAATCTTAATGTATGATGTAACAATTATAAGTTTATACTACTAATGCATATTTAAAAATTGGATTGATTTTGTTTTATTTCTACTGGTCATGTGTTCATCAAACATTTTAGAGATCACATGATTTCCCTGACAAATGAATTTTAAAAGAATTTAACAATTCTTTTTAATCTTTGAAAAATAGAGAAGCAAACTGGAAAAAGTCAGTTTAACTTGATCATGCTCAAAAGAAAAAAGTGAAAATACTCAAAATTGTAGATTTGTCTTTTTATAAATATTTAAAATCTTCCTCAAGGGGCTCATTTTATTTTCAGACTATTATTTAATGAAAACCAACAAACATACAGCTTTCCATTTCTTATTTCTCATATTTTCCCTTCCTGTTTAGGTGCTACTTGAGAACAATTGGATGGAAAAGCATGAATTTGTTTTTGGTTTGCTATTAGAATTCTTATTTTGCACCGTGCTTTTCAGCCACTCTGTTTTGAGTGTGGGCTTATATATAGTATCATAGAGATGGATAAAACCAGAAAATTGATCTTTTAACTCTAAGGTAATTTGTCAATGTACCTGTAAAAATTTGCTACCATTTTGATGTTTTATTTCTTTTTGAATCAACAGGGCTTTGCAGGATGTCTGTTTTCCCTTGTGCCATAATGCAGCCTATTTAGATTAGCTCCAAAAGACTTTGAAAAAAGAAGTGGCATCTTCATTTTAAACAGGAATCACAGAATTGACTATTGTAGTCTTGTTTTATTTTACCAAAATGCATATTTTTGTTTTTTTTGCCCCTATATTTACTTCTCATGTGGTTCCTTCAGGGCTGCCAAAAAGCGAGATGGACTTTTTGAGAAGGTGTTTGATGGAAAGTGCAGCCTGTGCACTTTTGCAGGGAGACAGGACAGGGACAATTTACCACCAGCTTCAGGCTGTTGGCTAAGCTTAGAAATCAAAAGCATCTCTGTAGTCACATCGAGCTTTGGTCAAAGTTTTCCTACCCAGACATTCTGTTCTGTATGTCAGGGACTGTTTGGAATTTAGATGTTTTCTTTACAGTGTAAAACATTAGAGAAGAACTGCAAGAGCAAATGCAAGAAATGCCATGTGGTGATGGTTTTGTTCATGTCTGCTCAGTTTGCTGACATTGAACTGGCTTTGTATATTCTACATGGGTTTGTGTGGTAAAAGAAACCAGCCATTTATCATGTTTATTGGAGAAGAGCTCCAATTAACTTGATTTCATCAGATCATGAAAACCAAAAAAATCTATAAGCTAAAATTTGCTGTTTGGAAAAATAAAAGCATTATTTTTTTAGTTTTGGGAAAAACAAGATTAAAAAGCTTTGCAAACTATAGTATAATAAGGGTGAATGACATAACAGCATTTAAAAAAAGAAAAATGCATTTTTATATGATAAAAGAAGCTACATTCAACAAATGACTAATAAATAGAGTGTATAGTGGTGTTAGACAGCATGCTGGCATGGAGGAATTGACATGAAAACAGTCTAATAGTCTGACATAATTTCCTACAATTTTATCTGAGTCAATATAATGTATACTGTATTTTAAATGTAGTAATACTAGGACAGAGTTTTAGATAGCTCTTTGATTCAGATCCTCTTACTGCAACACATGCTTTTAACCCAAGAACAGAAATAATAAAATCCTAGTTACAATAAAAAATTAATTTTGAGTATTCCCAGGTGAGGAGTTTAATGTGCCAAAAGAATTATTTTATATGTCTATAATAAACTGATAACCTGGCTAAACTTTTGACCAGTTGTCATGAAAGATAATTTCTTATTGCAAAGCTTCTGCTCAGAATCTGTCCATGCTCATTGATATATTCAGAATGGAGAGTAATGTGTCTTAGCTGGCTCTGCTCGCACTGTTTACATGACCTATGTAAGCATTCAGTGTTCAGAGACATGCGTACCATGCCCAAAGTAACTCAGCTTGTCCAAATTTAATTGCAGATTTAGTCCTAGAGCGAAGCTTTGTGGGGATTTTTTATGATTTGCAATATCTCATGAATGTTATTACTGTACTTTTATGAAATTGGTTGGTTTTGACAGCCCCGTCTCTGCTCTTCAGCTGATTGTTAGAGGTGGCAGCTGAGTGACTGAGTTCAGCAGGACAGAGCTACTGTATCTTATTGTACAGGAGGCACTCATAAACTTAGCTGGTCATTCCCAAAAGGCCAAAACATGTTAATCCTCAGTGGTTTTCATTGCCACAGTGAAACTGGTAGTTCTCTGTACATATTTGTGTGTAATTTTTCAAATGTACAGAGCCTTGAGTTGTGGTTGCATGATATATTGACTATTTCAATAGCAAAAGTGCTTTACAAAGTCCTGGCCTTCTGCTGCTTGTTTTTCCAGAAGTTTTTTGAGTTTACTTCACTAGTTTAGAGTTTGTGTTGGTGGCTTGTGTTCAGAAGAACTGTAGGATCATTTTGCTGATGTAAGGACTAATACAGGAGGGAGAGCTATAGTTCTGAGGCAGAGTAGGAGGCAAAGCAAAAAGCTGTGAATCTTTTAGGAAGCTTCTCTAAGAGTATTTCACTGTACAGTGTGTGTAGCTGTGTGTCCGGTCTTCCAGTAGCCACCTAACAAGTGGTGAAGCTGATAACTGGGTATTTTCCAAGAATGGTGGAGAAGTTGGAAAAGATTGTCTGTGTATGAACTGAAAGTAAAGTGATGTCAAGCAGAATAGCTGTAGGTTGTGTCAACAATTCTCTAAAGGGCTTAATCCAAAATGGTTTTGCTGAGCATCTGAAAATGAAGGTGAGAACATCAAAGGTTCAGTGATTAGGATTTTACTGTTATGCAGATGAGAGATTATTCCTATCTAAATTCCAACTATGTAATGTCAATATAGTCCATTGAGGAAATTTTAGGTACCTAAAAATAGAATATGGGGGTTCTCCATTTTTCCTGTTTATTTTACTGTTCTGCCTTTTCCTGCTTCTGTCTCAGAAGATGGGTATTCATGATAGAGCTGGAGAGGGTTCCCTAAAGCAATGTTATTACGGGGCCAAGCAGGTCATTCCTGCTCAGAAGCTGGGTACTGTAGTGGTTTAACCCAGGCTGGATGCCAGGGACCCACTAAAGGCAATCTCTCATTTGCCCCTACAAACAGCAGAGGAGAGACAATATAACAAAGGGCTTCATGAGTTGAGATAAGGACCATAAAAGATACCTCACTGATTTCCATCACAGACAAAACAGACTCTATGTGGGGATCCTAATTAAATTTATTACTAACAAGATCAGATCTNTTCTAAATTAACTTTTTTTCCTTCCTTCTTAACTATGTTATCACAGAGGTGTTACTTTAACTGCTGGTTGGCCAGGCCTTGGCCAGTGGCAGGTCCAGCCTGGAGCCGCTGGCATTGGCTCTGCCGGACATGGGGGAAGCTTCCAGCAGCTTCTCAAAGAAGCCTCCCCTACATCCCCCCTGCTGCTACCAAAACCTGGCCACAGAAAACCCAATACAGAGACACAGAAAAGGTCCTATTAATATGGAGTTACTCAGTCTCCTTTTAGCTGGAGCCTCTAAATTGTACAGTCTACCTGAACTCACAATAAAGCTTGCTAAGTCTGCCAAGTTGGGATGTGTAAAAACAACAAAGCAAACAAAAGAAAAGAGGTTTTTTACTTCAAAATGGAAAACACAATTTGTGTTTCATAAATGGGTCATAAATGACATCTATACTAACACTTAAGCATTGTCTATTTGCTTGAATATATAAGAAATAAATGGCTTTCAATTATAATTACTTTTGCGTTCAAACACTGATGCTCTGAATAAAAAACAAGGATATTTTTATTGTTCAGGGAAAAGTATTCCATATGTAATGTATAATTTAGAAACTTCTATGAGTATTTGCTGAGCAAATTAAGGTTAATTTTCATCCTGTTTTACGGGGAGTTCAGTATGCAGCTTCTGCTAGTGTTAATAGAATGTATTTCCTAGCCCTGAGCTGAATATCCATCCCTTGCTCTCTTAGATGTCAGGCTATAGATGATCATGAAGCCAATTAGCTTTTGGAAGAATATCTTAATATATGAGAAATGCACAGTCTGGGCTGGGCAATTTATGTTACAGAGTGGACTGGAGAGAAAACTGTTGCCTGTTGCAGGAGTGCTGAAAGCTTTTCACAGAATCATAGAAGCACAGAGAAATTTGGGATGGAAAGGACCTTAAAGATAATCCAGTTCCAACCCCCTGCCATGGGCAGGGACACCTTCCACTATCAAAGGTTGCTCCAAGCCCCATCCAACTTGGTCTTGGATGCTTCACAGTGTGGGGTAGCCACAGCTTCTCTGGGCAACATGTGCCAGTGCCTCACCACCCTCACAGAGAAGAATTTGTTCCTAAAATCCAAACTAACCCTTCTGTCTTTCAGTGTGAAGCCATTCCTTCTTGTCCTGTCACTCCAGACCCTTGTCCAAAGTCCCCCTCCAGGTCTCCTGGACCCCCTTTAGCTATTGAAAAATTCTGTAAGGTCTCCCCAAAGTCCTCTTTTATCCAGGCTTCACTCCCAGCTTGTCTCCAGAGCAGAGGGGCTCCAGCCCTTGGAGCAGCTCCGTGGCTCTCCTCTGTATTCGTTCCAACAGGTTCACGTCTTTCTTATGTTGAGAGACCCAGGGCTGGACACAGGGCTCCCAGTGAGGTCTCAGCAGAGTATTCAGTTACTGCCCAGGTGGCGAACAAAACCTTGTTCCAAATGTACTTATAACAGCCTCTTCAGCTAGAGAGAAAGCAACTGTAAAAGTTGTATTGTCTTGACTGAGTTCAAAGGATTCTTACATCTCCAGGGCCAATTTTTACTGACAAATTACCATTCCCGTTGTATATAATACACTCTACCTTAGGTAGGCATTCTCAGATAATGGTTGTATTCTGTTCTTCAGAATGATAGACAATAATTCTAAATGAGTAGGGTGAAAGGAGGCCTTTAGCCCCGTCTATTGCTCAGCCATGGAGTTCATGCATTATTTTCAGGCATTTGCATGTGAAATGGCATCCTGTCTTATAGCCTTCCTGCTAACATGCTTTAGTCTGCTTTTCATTAGTTTCAGTAGAATTCCGAAGTACAAATAAAGGATGTTATATTATTTCATGTGCAGTGCAGTGCATTTTGAAATAAGATATTTAGAGAGAGACAAATTCTAAGAGGACTACAGGATTACAAATCACAATGTAATTTTAAAGTTGTAATGAGAATAAGTTGCACAGGAAGGTCTCTTAACAATTATTGTCATGAGAATGAAGTAACACAGTGTTAATGTTTCATGTATTCTGTGAAAGATGATAATAAACTGTACTGCTTTGACCTTATTAATGTTCTGTAATTTGACTTGCTGGCAAGTCACATTTTTCTTTGGTTACAGCCTTAGTAACCTCTGAAGAAGAGGTGGAACTGACAGTGAATCTAAACATAACTGAATACTGAAAAGGTCAGAAATATCAAGAATGATAACTCTGATACCTCCTTCTCATGACAAAGGTAGTAGCAAAAAGGCACAACGTGAATGTGTTGAAATAATACAGCTTGTTACAGAAATGTTCCTGTATTTATTGAAAAGCATAAACAAAACTGCATTTTTTTCTTGTAGCTCATTGAATACTCCAGTAATGTTAATTTTTTACCCTTTTATAGAATCATAGAATTGTTTAAGCTGAAAAAAAACCTTTGAGATCAAGTACAACCATTAACCCAGCACTGCCAAACCCAGCACTAATCCATCCCCAAGTACTATATCTACAGCTTTTTAAATGCCTTCAGGGATAGTGACTTAGCCACTTCCCTGGGCAGCCTGTTCCAATGCTGGATAACCCTTTCCGTGGAGAAATTTACCATAATATCCTAATTAAACCACCCTGGTTGCAACTGTTGCAATGAGATTGCAACAACCTCATCCTGTCCCTTGTTCCCTGGGAGCAGAGCCTGATCTCCCCTTGCTCCACTCTCCTGTCAGGAAGTTGGAGAGAAGCAGAAGGTTCCCTCTGAGTGTCCTTTTCTCCAGGCTGAGCCCCCACACCACCTTCCTCAGCTGCTTCTGGTGCTCCAGACTCTTCCCCATCTCCATGTCCTTCTCTGGACACACTCCAGCCCCTCAGTGGCTTGAGCCTCATACCTCATTTTGCCCTAGAAATAGCAGACTTTTATTCTGAAAATGAAAGAGACCACATTTTACATTCCGGTAAAACTTTTCCAGTTCTACAGTTCTACATTTCTTACTATATATTTTGGCTATATAATTGAATAAATTTTTTAAACATAGTATAATCTGTAATCAGCCTGAAAGTTTCAGGTTTGTTTTTTTTCCAGGAATTTAGAGAACAAACTTGTAGTATTGAACGTGAAGGGCAAAGGTCTGATTAACATCTTAACAACATTCTTTGATTTCTACTTACTTGACTGAACACTGAATCAGGCAAGTACACCCAGTACTTTGTGATACTCAGCAATGTCATTGATCAACTTGTTCCTGCATTGTTGCAGAGTGAAATAAGAAATCAAACCACCTAAAAAAAATATGCTTTGTTCTTGGGTATTTTTTTTGTGGTATATGTCAGTGTGGTAATAGAGATAAAGAGCATATAAGACAGTAATTTCCATCCACAAATACACGCACAAATAAAATTCTCTGGAATGTTTTTCTTCTAACTCTTTCACTTGTTATGGTTTTGGGTTAAGGAAATACATTTTGTAGATTCCTCTTTTAAGTAAAACTAAATCTTGTTTAAACCTTTTCTCATTCTACTGTACTTTTAAATTTAAGACTGTAGGAAGCTGCTCAGAAAGGTATAATGTGGTATTTGTTACATTTGGGTTTATCCTTTTTTTTCATAGATATGCTTTAAATTTAAACAGGTCTGAGCTTGGTGTCAGAATCTTATGGACTTATGGAATTTTAAGACTTATGTCGTATGGACTGTGCTTTTGGTATTGATGAGCCACACACTCCACTGGACAAACAGTTGCAGCTTTCTGCTCTGGAATGCAGAACTTTCTACTATTTACCAAAAATTAAATGCTAATGCTAAACTCTGGTTTAATTAAAAGGCATTTTCAGACTCTGTTTTCATTTAGAGGTTCTGCTTTTCATGCTTTTGCCTTCACAACTCCACATACGCCTCAGTCTCATTTTTATGCCCAAACATACCTTTAACCTGCGCAAAGCAGCAGTTACATAATTTTTATTGTGGTACATAATTTACAGTTAAATGCTGAATCTAAAAATGGAATTTACTGAAAATGTTATATATGCTGAAGAAATTAACCCTCCCTCAGTTTCAGATGTCTGATATGTCTGGTTCTTTATCACACATTCAGTTTGAGCCTTGGTAGAATGGCAGGAGTCTCTTCTTGGTATGAATTTTACCACTGGCTCCATGGATCTCTCACAACTTGGAATGTAGAGCCTGAGAGTCATTTTAAATATGTGGGAAAGATACATTTTGAAAAAGTAGAGGGTAATTAATTGACTCTTAAAATATGTTTGCCAAAATTGTCTGCAATACCCTTTCCCTGAGCTGTGTGCTGTTGCCTTTACAGTTGTCATTTGCTCTCTCTTCCTCATAAATTCTTAATTTGGAATAATATGATGAGGTTTCAGTTATCTAAATATGTGTTACAACAATTTTCTAGGTTGTCTTTCCTGGCAGCTACTGTTGTTTTCTACAGTGTTCAAATGACAAATTAGATTACTACATAAATTATGCCATTAGTTTGTTATTACTTTGTAATTAAAAATGACTTAATCTTTACATTACAAATTTTACAGATGGAAAAAAATAGACTCAGTGAGAGCCTACTCTAGTCACATGGAAATGGGTTTTGAATAAAGCAGATTAGCAGCACGGTTGATAAATTAATACAAATGTACATGGCTGTGATTGATTGGAATTTGTAAACAGCCAAGCAGTTGATGCAGCTCACAGTGCTCAGGAGCACATGGATGCTAACTCCAACATTTCATAAAATTATATTGCAAGGTTGTATATTTTTATTTGTACTTTTTAGAGAACACATTTGTAAATTGAAAAGGAATGTTAGGCTTGTGCCAAGTATTGCACAATGCATATTCCATGGGAAATTCTCACCTAACTTTGAAACTAAGGATATTGACTGCTGCTGAATTTCCATGTTACTCTGGGTAAGTGGGAGCTCATCTGACAAATTTATTCATAAATCCTCTTTATGTGAGTGCAGTATAGGTTCTAAAAAGTATCAAGTTTAATGAAGGAGAGGAAGGGAACTGAAAGGATTGTGGTACCTAGTTAAAATTCACTGGCATTCATAAAGCAGATACATGTGGGACATAAACTGCAGAACTAGATAGGTGAGGAACTTTCTTTTAAAGTCAAAATATATGTTATATTGTTGGATCTGAAAAGATTGAACAGTAGCTTCTAAAGATAAAGGTAAATACTAAGAATAT
>VYZS01026256.1:323-24046 GCA_013400695.1 Neodrepanis coruscans
CCCCGCCCCCCCCCCCCCCCCCCCCTTGCTCATGGGAGCGCCGGGCCAGACTGGAAGCGACACTGGCCCCACAGGCCAGAAGTGCATATCTGGTAATGCCACTGTGCCGCCGCTGCGGCCACGACCGCCACGCCACCACTGCCACTGCCGGGCCCCCGCGCGGCCGGGAAAAAAGACCAGTTTTAGTTTCACCCCACGACAGCGAAGAACAAATTGCTGTAAGGATTTGAAATAAATCCAATAGGAAAAATGAACCAAGAAGAGCCTGCCTTATACACTATCACTAAAAACTCCCACCTGGGAGACTGCAGAACTGTTTGCCATTTGTCAGTCTGCTCACAGTGTCCAAGTGTCTTTGATGTGCACTGGTGGCAATTTAGTTAATATTGTTCTCATGGGCACAGAAGCAAAGAATTAACCTAAAATTAGGGAAAATATTTGTTGTTTTCCTTTAAAATAAAGTAATGGTTTGCTACAGGAAGGCAGCAAACTATAGTTTTATCCTACACAAGCTAAATCACAGACTAAAATAATTTAATTTTGAAATAGTGGCACAAATTTTTAGATTATGGAAATCTCTTTGTAACGTACTGGTATAGGAACCATGCCTATATATACATGTTTTGAGGCAGCTACATGCAGGCAAAAAGTAACGATGAGCTATCTAATGGAGATACAATCATAATGAAATTCTTGACAACTTGGTAGCTAGACTTTCTAACCAGCCTTAAAAAAATCTGACACTTCCCCCTCCTTTTTTGTATTCTGTTACTAAGTCAAGAGAGCATTATTAAGATTGTACAGTCAGGCACTAAAGAGTGAGGTAATGTCAGCATTTAGGCTGCCTGTTCAACCTTAATTTGGCCCCTTGTGAGTATGAATTACGATATTGCCTTTAATTAGATGATCAAAAAATATTTTTCCTGTGCCTCATTCATAACACATGACGGATGGTGCTCACTAAATGATGAAACTGTATTTTGTCTTTTCCTTGTGGTTCAAGGTGTGGCAGCCTGCTTTATTTACTGCATGTTATGCTCTGACAAAAAAACTAACGGTTCCTCCACAGAGTTTTCACTATATCTACGACATAACAGACATTACTAATTAATTTTATTCCAGATAGAGTTTTTTCGCTCAGTTCATCCATCTAGAACCTGTTCTTATTGCTCAGGTTTCCATCAAAGCTTTGCTTCCCTTATATTTGGTCCAGACAGCTTTATCTGCATCAGCTTTGGGGAGATATTGACAGTATACGGGAAGCAAAGTTGGGGTCCCCATTGTGGTGTGTGTCTTGGATAGTCAGGAACAGAGAGGGTCAATAGATCAGGGATGGTAGGGAAAATCCTATTCAGCCATAAGACAGATCATTCTCAAAGTTGATAAATACTCTGGAGAATTACCTGTGCACTACAGAGAAAAGCAGGCTTATTTTTTTCCCTAAAATTTAGACAAAGATGAATAGATATTACCTGTAAGTTCAGAAATGCTACTGAAATAAATGCTGTCCTTCCAAAGACTCAGTTCTATGGCAAAAGAGTTTTCCAGACTTGTTTTTTTTTGCACTTGGAAATAAATTACTTGTTCTGACAAGAAGTTTTCCACCAAAAAAATAGTTTCCCCAAGAGAAATACCTTTCAGGGACAATTTCAGCCAAGATGGTTGAAATTTGGCAAGTTTACAAGTGACTTTTACTTTAGTCATCATTCATCCATCATCTTTCTTAAGAATGATGAATTGTGTAATCCTAAAGGGAATGAACACAGTCTAGAAGAGTGCTCTCCGGGTACACAGGCCCCCAAGTTATTTATATCATGGTTCATATATCAGCCGTTGGATTTAATGCTCTAAAATGTTTTTGACTTTACGCTCAAAGCTCACAGGAGGTGGAGAACTTTTTGAGATCTGAGAAGACAAATTAGGTTTGAATGTTTTTGGAATATTATAAACGTCCTTAAACCAACCCACCACATTTTGTGTCACATATAATGCCTTTGGCTAACATTGCCAATCTCAGGGGCTTAACTGAGATCTAAGCTTGGTAGACTATTTTTTGAGGTGCTGAATATTCACAAATTCACAGCTATGAGGGATGACAACCTTAAGTGTCCCTATGCTGTACCCATGAAAGGGAGCCTTCTTGGACACCTACCTATGGATTCATCTGTTCAGTTCTGATCTCCAACACTTCTGTTCTCTTTATATTCTTATGACATTTCAATATTGCCTTAAATGACATGGTATTAGAAGAAAAACCTGTCTTGAGCAGGTGCAAAACTTGATGAGAAAGAGGACTTTTCCCATCAATGCCAGTTTTGCAATATATACTACAGACATGACCAGTGTGCTCTAGCAGAATGTGTTCAGATGCGTGGCATTTTGGTGCTTCTGCTTTTTATTTAACACATTCTTTCCATCACAATGAATTCTTGAATTCTGTGAAACAATTCCCATGAAATAAAATAAAAAAAAGAAAAATATTCTGGACTTAACATCAGAGCATAGGTTATGCAATTTCTTCATATGTTGACAAGGTTTGTGCTTTAGGCTTCTCACACTAAGCCACAGTTACTGCTGCTGGAAAGTACAGCTAGATCCCCTAGCATACTCATAGCCCATCACTACTTCCATGTGCTACCACAGCTTTCAGAAGCAGTGACTTTAAACAGTTCCTAGCTCACTAAACATGACTGAATCCATGCCTTCTTTCCTTTCTGAGTTTTAAAAGCCTGTTGCAAATAACAGACATCCTATCACCTCCAATCAAGCCCTAATTATCTGTGGACAGAGCTACCACGTTGTAGTATTACTGTGCATATGTAATGCACAGCTCAGGAACAGCAGAACATAATATCCCTAATGCAAGGCCACATGGCTACAGCAAATTTGCTTCCAAATTCTGCTCATTTTGTGTGTCCTGTTCTCTCCCTCTGTAGGACCATCAGAAGAGGTCCTTCTTTATCTGGCCCCTTATTTCCATGAACTTTGTAGTAACTTGCTTAGCTTTGAAATCTTTGCAACTTTGATCAGCAAGTTAAAAATTATCAAGAGGACAGACAGACAAAGACAATCATCACAGAAGTCTTATTTTTGAAGGAAACAAACCAAAAAGCATAATGTTGAACTTGTGCTGTTTCGTATGATAGCTTGTACATAAATACAAGAACCTTTAAAAAACACTATGGAGGTATGTAATGAGTCACATGAGATCAGTTTTCCCCAGAGTTACTGCAGAGCAGAAACATCGTTAAATCATGCTAAAACTCTACAGAAATCCCATTACTAAAAATGACACATTAACATTATACATATTTGAGGTGTTCTGAATGTGCTAAAATAAATACACCTAAATACACTAATGAACAAATATGTGATATGAAAATTGATATTTTGATCTTAAAACTACTTTATAAATAATTTCTTGCCAAAAATTATTCTATTAACTTTATTTTGGTTCTAGACAATTTTTTCTACCTTCTAGAGTTCCTTCTTGATTGTCTAATAATTAAACAGAATCATGTCATATTTAAACAATCGCTAGTATTTTGCAACTGAATTCCTAATACAAACAGGCATATGTTTAACTTTAAACATTTGCTTATATGCCTTCCTGAAGTAAAGCTTAAATGCTCTCTCTGGTACAACACTAACAGCTCAGCCCATCTATTGAGAACTCACAACTTGAAAATGCAGGATCAGGTCTTGTACTGTGAAAATAAGAAAAATCCTCATGTAGAAATAATATAATCAATACCTGACACTGGAAAGCCTGAAAATATATCATTCAAATGTCATCAATCCATCTAGAATTTCAAAAATCAGTATGAAGAAACAGAAATGCAAGGATATTTGATCTTTATTTAGGCCTATTTAAGAAGATATTCTAACACCACAAATAATGTTTTACTGGACTAATAAAATTATTAACATCACAAATTTAAGGCAGCTGTTACATAGTGTTACATTAAGATTTCAGTCAGACTGAACTGTTCTTTAGATACATTCATGCAATTAACTGCTGTGTTGTACTTCGAATATATAGGACTGTTTTGTTTCCCTGTATTAGACCTATCTGGTTAAGCTTTTCTCAAACAATACAGAGAATGGACTCATTGTTCTTCTTGGCAGAAGTAAAAAGATCTAATGTCTTAATGATTTAATGACTTATTTTATTCGAGAAATGCACATTGAGAATGCCATGGAGATAAATATACATCTTGTATGTGTATGTCACATGCAAGCATGAAGAAATAGGAATGAGGGTTGAAACAATATTATTACTCTTAGCTAAAATCATTTTCCTCCATATAAAACCCAAAAATATCCTTGCACTGAGCAGAGGGCCCATTAAACTTCCTCCTTTCTGAAAGATTCCTCTCCATGCCAACCTCTGTTGGGGATGAGAAATCTTCCATGGAGCCATATAGAATCCTCCATGTTGTCTCTTATTGTTCACTCCAATTTCGGCTTTTCTTTTCCTTCTTCGATACCTGAAAACATAAGGAAAACAGCTTTAAAAAATTTCTCAATGAATAAACATGAAAGGTTTACTTAGAGAGGTTCTTTTAATGCATTAATCTTTCTTTTCCCTTTATTGATGTTGTTTCTCCCATACTTGCTCATATGCTCTTGCATATATGTGTTACTTCACCTGGTGTGGACGAAAAGAGCATCTGCACACCTGATGGCAGTGGTTGTCCAGTAACGAACTGCACAATCCTCCCTCCCTCCCATTGTCAAATCAGCCTAACCCCCTGCCGCATGATCAGCTTTTGATGGCTGCAGGGGTCTGGGAACAGTTCGTTCCTTTACCTCCTCTGCTTACCTACAAGCAAATTCAAGTAGATGTTACTACAGCTGAGGATAAGCAGCAAATTTTATTTGAAGGGAAGTTTTAATAATAGTGTTTCAGAATTCAGTAATTTTAATTCCCCCCTCCATTTCAGCATTGGATTTTTAATTATTTGCAAGTACATCTCCCCTTTTTTGAGAGAACAAGAAACAATTGCTGCTGAGAGGGTGCCTCTCTCTTTTTGTAATGACCATGACTTTCAGTAATATCTGTAAGGATTATGCTGACTGTAGGGCTCCTTAAAAACTTGTCCTAGCAGGACTTGTCTCTTTTCTATGCTGAGCAAACTCTGGGCTGGGCAGCGGAGTATGTTTTCTCTGGCAATGAACACATTCAGCTATTTCATATGCCTGTTCCTGGACAATGAATTACTTTGGTATCTGACAAAAGTATTGTTCTTCTGACTAAGTTCTCTCTGCCAGACATCTCAAATACAAATATTTCTTTTGGAGGTTTTCAGGCCTGCTGCAGGCCTGAGGACTGAAGGCAAAAGGGAAGCAATATTTGAGAATGCTAAGAGGAAAATCCAGTCACAAGTAAGATCACCGGGTAATGCAATATATGCACAGGTGGTAAGTACACCGAAAATCACTTAAAAATATAGTTAATTAATTCCAATATGGGAAGCAATAAGATCTATCTGCAGTTAGAACACACAACGGCAGAGCTGCCTTGCTGAAAGAAACAACAACGAAAACAAATATGTGTGCATTGCCAGCAGTCCAAGTCCAAGTCCAACGGCCCTGGATGTTGCTGGCAAACCAAAGTAATGGGAGAGCCACAGTTGAAGGTTTAACAACCAAAACAAGAGGCTGAGACCACAGATTACACTGGGTTTACAAGGCTGCTCCAGAGCCAATCTTGAGTCTTCTGCTTTCTGCAGGAAGGAACTTTTCCAATAGTTTTAAAAGCTGTTTTATTTGCCTTTTTGAAAGTGTCTCTTTCCTTTCTTCTGAAGAACTCTACTACAGATGCATCAAATACTTTGGCAGGAATGCAGATACCCTCAAAACTGTGGACAGACACTGGCTTGTACAAAGGGCAAATTTTTCCTTCCCTACCATGTTTGTGGTTTAACTTGGAAAAACTAACTGCAAATCATTTTGTCAGTAGTGAGGTTTTATTTAATGCATCTCCAGAGGAAAATAAAAGAACTCCAAACCCAAAACAACCCCTTCTCACCCTAGAAATCTTCTCATGTAAGACTATTTTGATTTGCAGGCTTACTGCTCAAAAGCCCCTTTTAAACGTACAGTTTTCAAATAATATTTTCCCAAATCTCACATGGTGACAGACTGGCATCTTTTTACATCTCTACAGTTTGTGGTATGCCTGCCATACACTTCAGGTTAGGTTCGTGTAAAGTATTTCAAGCATAGCAAAGCAGCAGGTGACTCATGGCATTTTCTGTTTTGCAAATCCTTAAGCCACAAAGGACTTGGGATCAATATTCTTTATCCAAAAGAAGGAATGAGAGAGAGGACAATAAAGCCATGGTGAACCTTGAAAGAAGCTGGAAGACAACCCAATTCACATTAGCTCCGCTAGGGTGGTGGTATGCAAGAACCAGGGATTTTGTTTTGCATACTTTGGAATAGTGCAGGAGATTTTTCCACCATCTGCTTATTCATGGACTTGCTAAGAACATGTGATTCTTTACCACATTATTATTCTTCATAGAGGATTTAAGTTAAGTGAAATTATTCCTTGCAGCTGCCCTTTTTAGAAATATCTTTTCTGAATTAACTGAAAGAAGTTAAATAAATGTGAATGAGGACTGAACACCAGTCTTGAAGAGTGTGACCAATGATTGCTGGTTCTAGAGCAAAAAGAAAAAGAAGACACTTTACACCTGGGTGCTGATAAGAACAAAGAGCAAGTAAAACTGCTTTGAACTTCTACCATTTGAATCTACCTGGTACTGAAGGACTTATAAATAAGATTTGCGTGTGCAATAATCACCATGTGAAATTTATTTCACTCCAGTTGTGATTTGCCAGAGTAGCAATTATGAATGTTGTTTGCTTATTTCAGACAACTTGATAAATGAAAAACATCTTTCATAGATTAAAGAAACCTACTTTTAATGTTGTATTTTTCTTATTTTCTCTTTTCCTCCCCTCAGCAGAGGGCAGCCTAGATGATGGAGAGTCTGCACTGTTAAGTTTACCCTGCACCTTACTTACCCTGAAAGGTGATCAATCTTTCATTCTCATTATTTTTCTGACAGGAACATGTTTAATTTCCCTGAGTAAATTTGTAAGCAGAAAACGCCTTATACCTGAAAATGCTAAAAGGCTGTATTTTTATTTCTAAGTCTAAGCTTGCCATAACAGCATTCACACTGAACGATACTTTATTTTAGCTGCATTTAATGGGTTCATCAGCTAGTAAGTGGGTTGTAAACCTCCCAGGTAATTGCCAAGAGCTCTTAAATTAGTACTGTAAGTTATAAAAAAGAATACATACTCATAGCTCATCAGGCTCTCCAGCAGCCATTCTGTTCAGCTGGCTGTTTTTAAAGGCAAGCGCCCAAGATGTTTCAGGGAAACTTCTGTCATTCTCCTTTGTTTTAGCCATCTTAAAACCTTCTAGACTTTCAGAGAAACACTCTGAATACGTCCTGACGGGGTACTGCATGAGGTAATACTTTTAAAACAATACTCACATTTTTGCGTATCCCAGATGTAGTTGTTCAGGACCTCTCCCACCAAGTAGAATATGTTAATAATTACAGTAACAGCTGCAAAAAAGATTATTTTGACACTTGGGCTGAGGTGCTCAAGAAGAGGGTACACCCACACTCCTGTAACATGGTGAATCCAGCACACCCTGAAACCAAACAAAAATACCAAGCACTGACTCTTATAGCACTGTTTTTCAAAAGTAGCTTGTCCTACAAGCTGAGCTACTGTAACCCAAGAAACAATTATTTGAAAGGCCTGCAAGTTACAACTGAACTGGAGTATCTGGATGACATCCACCCAGAACAGACATCAAAAATGATGAAACTGTGACTCATTTCCCCCATTTTTACTGCTTTACTTTATTATAAATAGTTGGCCAGTTTTCACTTCTGATGTAGTCAGGTATTTCCTTGCTGCATTTATATTTCTGAGGAAACTCCTGTTTCATGCCAAAGCTGGAAACTGCAGCAGCCTCTACTCTAATCAAGTTCTTTATCCTAAGAGCATTCAGGGTTCTACAGGCTTTCCTACACAGACCAATGCTTTCTGCAGCAGCCTACTTTCATTTAATACAGATTTGTGTGTTTCTGATGCTTCTTCTTGCTACACAGGGCAAATGCGTAAGTTTTTGGGTTTACCAGAAACATATGGTTGAGCTTCTCTTTGAGAGAGTAATTTCTTCAGCAAATGTGTTTTAGATTGCTCCTCTTTTTCTTTCAAGTTACCTGGCATAATTCTTAATCTAATAATTTTTTTCTAGATAGGATAGAAATTTTTTTTAAAAAACAAACCAAAACCCACCTCAAAAGTGGTGCCCAGCTCCACAATCAATTACTCCACAGTAAAGAAAAAGGATTGATGGTGGTTTGTCAGTAACACAGATATTTTTAGCACTCAGTTACAGGAGGCTGTTGGTACATTAACCCAAGGGACACATAGTTAGCTTTACTGCAGTGCAGCCTGAAGAAGGACTCCAAATATGTGTCTTCATTGTGTGTGACCGTAGTGGACACCTGTATCTTTTATGTTGAGATCTGATGTGTGAGTGATGAAGTCAGGAGGAGCAGAACAAGTCCATACATTCCAGTAGGTAAAAGTTAAGAAAAGCAAATACTGGCAAACAACTGAGCAAACATCAAAGAGGCTAACTGGGTAAAGTGCTCAATGGAGACAGGCTGGGACTCTGCTGGGCTCTCTTCAAGAATGTAAAACTTTTCCTTTCTGACCTGGAAATTTGAGAGACAAGCTCACNAGAGTACAGAATCCCTGTTTAACAATTCTCCATCACCCTGGAAATGTACATGGTTGTCATAGCTTCCCTCCTTGCAAAAGCTTTTATTACAGCCAAACCCTTAAGAGTCGGACACTTCACACAGGAAATTATATGTGTCAATAAATTAATCTGCACTACCTTAAAGCAGATTAAAACCCCCTTCTCCAAATCAGTTCACATACGGAAAATTATCTCTGTACTTTGCAGTTATTCTTCTTTGACAAGAATTAACCCAATAAGATTAAGGTTATCTACGAAAAAACAAGGGGTTCCTGTGTAACCCATGATAACAGGGGATATCATGTTCCTTTTGATAACAAAAAAATGAGATAGTTGAGTAGAGGGTAGTTGGATGTCCCCTACGAACAGGCTGGTTTGGCGGGAAATGTCTATTATCACCTAAATTTTCAGTTTCATTTGCTTTTCTTTTATGATCACTCTGTGAAAAACAAGCTCCAAGGAGAAAGACTGAAAAAGAGCTATCCTTCTTTTTAACTCATTTTCTCTGGTGTGATGAAATTGCCCAGCACTATAAAGCAGTTTTACAGAGTAACTTTTCAAGGGACCTTCTAATTTGCACCTATGTAGTCAACCTTATGAACCAAGAAGTAGCATTTATGCTTGAAACAGGAAACATTTTCTAAATCCGACCAATGAGTCACTGATGAGCTCCTGAATGTCAGCAATCTCTGGTTACTTCAGAGTCTCTGAGTACAGCTCATGCTGCCCAGCAGAGGAGCCCATTATTCCCTGTGTGGTGACAATGCTCGTGTGTACAGTGTCGCTGCTGTATCCTGTCTCCGGTGCAGCCAAACTGTAGGAACTCCAAGGTACTGAGCATCCCTCTGGAAACAATAGTCACAAACCCACCTGATCAGTCACCTGATCTTTCCTAAAATGAGCTGCACTGTGATGCTCACTACATTGAGATGGAGTAATATTAGCCTTCTCTCCACTGAGCAGTGACACACTGACTACTCTTGCATTGTCTATACTACAAATAGGATCAGCAAAAGGACAACTGCCGCCATGGAAACCTCACCTGATGGCCTTTCTTAGCAGGTTCCTTCCTACTAGAATACAAGCTATCTCTAGGCTGCACAATAAAGTGCTGATCAATCATTCCACAAAGCTTCACATAAGATTGCTGATTGCTAACGTTAATGAATGCCTTCAGTGCTGCAATTCTAGTAGTCATTGTTCCTGTCCAACCTCATTATTAGTTAAGCACAGGAAAATATGCACTAAGATTTACTTATGAGTGCAAATCTAGATCCAATTTAAACTTTTTTATTGAAGAGGTATAAAAAATGGACTGTTTAGATAAAAATAACCTGAGCAGAAAAAGTTTAAGCTAAAACTGGACTGGCTATTTCTGAGAAGATGAAATTAACTTGAACCTCCCTGTGATTTGGTACTGTAGCAGCCCATGTAGATGTAACCGTATTTTCAAAGATGAATGTGTTACAGGTCATCAAGCTCAGTTAGCCATTTGTTAGAAACAGTAAAAAAGGAATGGAAAGATTCACACACTGAATTCAAATTAAAATGTCTGTTAAAAAAAAGTGGTGGTTTACAGAAATTTTCAACCAGTTGGTGTAGAAATCAAAAAAATCTACTTGAAAATGTACAATATGATTTTTTTTAACAAATCTGTCATAAAATGTGAGNACTTATCTTTCAGTGATACATCACTGAATTAAAAGATATTCAAAAAAGTTTTGAAGTCTACAAGTCTGGAAGGCTACTTAGTCTACTCTTCTCTAGGCCACATCATACAACTCTATCTAAAGTTTCAGAAGTCAAAAGATTGTCCAAGCAATAAGAACATGTACAGTTATGCCTAGAGTTCAAAGAATACAAGGTATACAAACCATCAAGAGCAAAGGATCCAAGCATCTACTTTTTGATGTAAGTTTTTGGAAGAAAACTTCCTCTGCAGGCTGGTTGTTTCATAATGGCCTGCTAAAATCTCCTGAAGCATCTGACATTAGCTATAGCTGGATCCTGGATGACTACTCTGATCTACTGTGGCAGTTTCCTTTTTGGTTACTTCTGGCAGCAGCAAAACCTTTTCCAGATCTTCAGTGCTCTTCATATTCCCAGAGACTGGCACAAGGAAAGGTTGAATCTTTGGTCCCAGATAAATCCTAGACCAGTTGTCATTGCAGGTACTCTTTACTAAACAACAAAAGATGGGCATTTTCTATGCCTTTATTTCATGATCTTTTCTAGCATCACTCTTTTCCTTTTCCACAAAAAGTGAGAACTTTACCCAGACCTATTACACTGTGGAATGTCTTCCAAAGGAGTTGATGGGCTTACAGAAGCTGAGTCATTCAAAATCTGAACAAACAAATAATTTGTGGCTATAGAGTAGGACCAATCCTGTGCTTTTGTGGACAGGAGCACAATGATCCACACTAAATTTCTTCTGCCTTTCGTTTCTAATACTGATTGATGTGAGACTCATTTTTATAAACTCCCACAAAAACACAGGACAGCTTGTTCTGCATCTAATCAGAATTCTTAAGATCTCAGTCACATTAAGATTCTGGGCTTCTGATAATAACAGCCAGCCAGGACTAAATCACCTACACCAGGAATATACATAGTTTAGGAATTTTGAAGTTAAATAGACAGTCATCATCTAGGAAATAACAGCAATCATCCCCTCTTTTTTTCATTTTTTTAACTCTGGATTCTTCTCCATTGATNTGGCTATAGCTCTTTTGTTAATGAGGAAAACTAAGTACAACAAATTGCTGGAACCTTGTGGTTTATTTGTACTCTACCTTTCACTTTAAGTAATGCAGCTGTTACAACAGTATGTGTAAAACCTTAGTCCTGGTAGAATCAAGCTCAACATGTGGATATGATGACAGACAACCATGACACTCCATAGATTTTGCCATAGGAGATACGTTGCAGAAAATAGTTGGTCCTTCATGATGACTGCTCTTGAGCTCGGCAGCACTTTGTGGTCTGGACTTTGAGAGAGTCTCCAACCATTTCCTGCTCAAGTTGAGTCCTCCTGTAGTNCAAAACCTTTTCCAGATCTTCAGTGCTCTTCATATTCCCAGAGACTGGCACAAGGAAAGGTTGAATCTTTGGTCCCAGATAAATCCTAGACCAGTTGTCATTGCAGGTACTCTTTACTAAACAACAAAAGATGGGCATTTTCTATGCCTTTATTTCATGATCTTTTCTAGCATCACTCTTTTCCTTTTCCACAAAAAGTGAGAACTTTACCCAGACCTATTACACTGTGGAATGTCTTCCAAAGGAGTTGATGGGCTTACAGAAGCTGAGTCATTCAAAATCTGAACAAACAAATAATTTGTGGCTATAGAGTAGGACCAATCCTGTGCTTTTGTGGACAGGAGCACAATGATCCACACTAAATTTCTTCTGCCTTTCGTTTCTAATACTGATTGATGTGAGACTCATTTTTATAAACTCCCACAAAAACACAGGACAGCTTGTTCTGCATCTAATCAGAATTCTTAAGATCTCAGTCACATTAAGATTCTGGGCTTCTGATAATAACAGCCAGCCAGGACTAAATCACCTACACCAGGAATATACATAGTTTAGGAATTTTGAAGTTAAATAGACAGTCATCATCTAGGAAATAACAGCAATCATCCCCTCTTTTTTTCATTTTTTTAACTCTGGATTCTTCTCCATTGATCTGAGTGGTGTTGAACAATACGTGGGTCATAAGACTGTGCTACTGCTTTTGAGTGGCTTATGCAGTCAGAAGAAGACAAGTCCTGGAAAACTGCAGCTGCAAATAATGTCAAATGCAAACAATAGTCAGCATGACATGGTGCTGGCTCCTCTGGGATGAACGAAGCTTAACAGAAATTCATGTTTATGTACAGGTAGCTAGAATGACAGAAACTTGGCAGATTTGCTTCAAAGTGTTGTCATCTCTGGAAGACATCTATTTTGATAATTTTCCTTTTAAATATAGTAATGGTTGCTATGGCTTCTTGAAGTATATTTTAAGGAGGTGCACAAGCAAGTGAGAATAATACCCATGCATGTCAGCTGTCATTGTACTGTTGCTTTGACTGAAACATTAAGGGTATGGAGGTGGAGGGGAGCCAAAAAGTAAAAGTCCTTAACAGCTTTGTCAGACCTAGCAGGCTGAGGATCCATACAGCCTTCTCTGAAAGCACTTCTGCTCTCCCACCCTCCTTCTGGGTCAGGTACAGAGGACACTAATCTTCTCCTGGCCTATTTCTGCAACTTCTGTTTCTTCCTACTCTTTCCTGTTCTGGGCAGCTCTGGCTCCAACTCTTTTCTCCTCCTCTGCATTGTCTCATTTATCACCCACCTCCACATCAGCCTTACACTCTGATTTCAAAGTCTCTCTCTCGCTCCCAGCATTCCCCACTTACTTGCATGATTCCATCTTTGAAGCCACTGACCTGTGAGCTGCACATTTCCTTACTCATTTCTCTTTTAACCCATAATACTAGTTCCTCACTTTTACTTGGCTCCGGGACTTGTTACTTGTTTTATTCTCTATCCACCGATTCTCTAATCTCTATTGAACTTCTGTTCCCAGTGCTCACTTACAAAAGCATGCATGACCCCTTCCCTATGTAAAGACCTTCAGCACACCCTAGCAAAGCCATGTTGTCTCCCCTGCATCATCAGCACCACCAACCTCAAAAATCCTCTGGTTTTTCAATCCTGCCCTTCTTCTATCAATATGACTTAATTCTCACCAAGCTTCACACTTTTAACTCTCCACCCCTCCCTTTTGGACGTCAAGGTTTGTCCTAGCAGTCTGTGCCAACATCTGCTCTTTCTGATCTTCCTCTCCTTCTATGGAGAATTGCTAGCGGAAATCTTACAGCAAGGCTGACAGAATCAATCTCAAATTCATTCCAAATCATCAGTGTACATTCCTTTCTTAAATTCGTTCAAGAAGAACTCAGCAAATTACCCCATCTAAATGCTCTCTCTCAGCAAATCTGAACTCTCCTAAAGCCTCTTCAAGAGAAATTTGATTTCAAATGAAGTTTAAAAGCTCTTTAAATAGACTTACAAAAGAATGAAAGAATGATTCAAGTCCATGCTTGGCACATGTGGAGGCAGCTCCTAGTGGACTTGAGATAGCAACAAAAGAGCAGATTACGTCTTTTGCTCTCACACATGCAGCTCAGCACGACTAGAATGTTGAAATCAGGTACTTAGGGTCTGTTTTTTTGGCATCCTCAAGTGCTCAAATGCAGAAGGAAAAAGAAAACCATTTTAAATAAACTTATTTGTCTCAGTTTATTTTAGGGACATATTAGGCTCTGATATTAGTTACCATGAGGTCATTCTTGTTACAAGGAGCAACACATTTCTGGCTCTTTTCTGTTCCTTGACAACCAACTCCATACACTCATTGGCAGTATTTTCTGGTAGTATTGGCAAGCACTTCAGTTTTCTTAGATTTAACAATTCAATACAAGCTGTGACTTTTTTAAGCCATGCTAAATAGAGCCAATAGGCCTTTCCCGTCTTGTCCCATGGCCTTGATCCTGAAAGTCCATGTATGGTCTGCAACAGGCCATGCATGCCTGTGAATGGACTGACTGGGCAGAGCTCCTGAAGAGCATGGGAGAGCTCCCTCTCAAAGAGAGCGCATGAGTTGAGTGTGCCTATTCAAATGCTCTCTGACTGAAGGGAGAGAATGCAAAAAAATGGAAAGAAGAACAGAAAAAGATTTTACTCTTCAAGAAAGGATGTTTCTCAGAGAACAAGTCTCTGAATCACGCTCAGGAGATACCAAGTTATTTGGCCATGTTCTTCCAATTTCAGTGATTCTATTCAGAACTGTTTGCTTGTTTTCTCATTTACCAAATAAATATAAAAAAGCTTGCAATTCCATGATCTCTTTCATACATGAAAGGTTCAGTCACATATGAAATAAAACAAGCTCTCCTCTACTTGGGAGTTGAAAACAATGCATTCACAGAATCAAATAGAAACAATATTCTCCTGTATGCTCCCTTACAGTACAAAGTGCAACACTATACATAAAACATTTAGCACGGTAAGAAAGTTTCAGCTGAGGTGGGAAGAGAGTTCAAAATTCAAGAGCAAAACATTGAGAACATCTGATTAGCAAACGTCTTCACTTTATACTGAGAGTGAAAACACTTCCCCTCAGTGAAAACACTTCTGCTGAGGGAAAAATGGCATAGGGAAAAGGACAAATTCTCAAGCAGCAGATCTCTAACTTCTAGCTATAAAAATATAACCCAAGAACTAAGCTTCAGCAAGAGACCCATGGACAAGGTATAAAGAGACCCACAGGTATAAAGGTAGGAAGTTCCACCAGGCTGTATGTAACTAAGTCATTTGCAGGTGTAGTCTCATTTTAATGCACTTGCTAACCTGTTCTGTTAACAAGGGAAGCAAATCTGAATTAAGCAATTCCAAGCCCTCTGAGTGATTAAGGTCTCTAATTCAATATGTCATTTGGCAGCAGGAAGATAGTGGAAGGTAGGCACACTCTTGAGTGAGAGGGATGAAAACCTCCTCACTTTTCATACTTTCTGGACCACCTTTCATAAAAGCAGAAGGAGTAATATGTTGTAAGTAAAGAATAAGCAGGCTGAACAAGCAGTTGTCTCACGCCATTTATAGAGAAATCACAACTTGGAAAAAGGTGAATCACTTGAGTAGCTGTATTTCTGTTCTGGAAATAATATATGTATAGGCAAACCCAATAAAAAACAAAGGGAGATGATCATAGTCTGTGACTAGGTATCTGCTTAGTAGTTATTTCTTAATGCAGAATCTTCTTCTCCTGCTTTACTTGTCCTACAGTTTTCTTTTATCTTGTACTTATAGCTGCAGGATACAGATGCATTGTAGGAGGCAGAATCAAGCTATATGAGTATTACACTGATATGAAGAAACCTCTGTTTTTATTTCAGTTGTAAAACTGGATTGTTTCAATTTTATATTCTTATTAAATACTCTTGCATGTGTCTATTTAGATGATTTTAAGAAAACAGGAGTTGCCATAGGAGGTCAGATCACACATACAGCGACTTTGCCAACTTTGCCAACTTTTCTCCATCAGAGAAAGGCTGAGAAATATTAGAGTTAAGCATTACTATATATGGGTTAAAAACATAATAATTTTTTTTTCCTGAAGGAATAACCATTTGCCTTTTACATGAGTCTGCCCTTATCTTACAATTACAAATATTATTCTCTTTTAAGATGGCAGAACGTGACTGTTGTCCTGGGACACAACATCCCACTGCAACTGGATTACTAGCATTTTATGATCACTCAGTGTGTGTGAATAATGATCTCTCCTTCACTGGACTGAAGGGACAAATTGCATAGTTGAAGCAATGGGATAGTACTGCCTTGGGCCCATGTTCCACTCACAACAGTTTTATCTCACTTGATTGGTGGAAATTTTGGAAAATATCTTCTCAGCTAAGAGAGGGCTGTTGTGAGGTGAGAAGAAAGAGTATGAGCAGAAAACAGGGCATCATGAATATTTGCAGAAAAGTTAAAGGAGCAATGTAAATAAAACAACGGTTTAGTGAAAATTAAAACACTGGGATAACCAAAGTATATTAACTCTGTCATGCAAGTCAGGTACTTCATTAGAAACTGCCCAGAGACTTAATTTAATGTTGTATAAGAAAGATTACTTCTGTTTTAGTTTAATTTTTCACAAACATTTGCTTTCCTTAAAACAAATTTTAGTGTTTGGATTACTGACTTACTCTGTAATCAATTTTACAGAAAGAATTTATGAACTAGTAAACAAAAAAGATAGTGTTCTATTTTTTCTGTTGCTGCTTAAATACTGATGCAGGAAATAATTTGCCTATTGTCAATTTTATTTGATAGAACAGAAACCCTAAGTAATAAAACTAAGGTCCAAGAAAAACATTTAGCCTGAAAAAAAGTTGAAAAATGTACCCTTGGAAAGACCACTGCTTACTTGGGATTGTTCAACAAATTCCTGTTGTGTGAGGTTTGGCATATACTTTCTAAAAATATAAGCATCTGGGGAAACCAGACAAAGCCCAGGTCTTGGACCAAATGAGGCATGCAGCGTGAATCTGTTAGTGATTATATCCATAATGAAATATGTGCCCAAATTTAGCAGTACAAAACCCCCAATACAATGTGAAAACACAGCATGTACAGCCCTTACCATAAAATATAGCCAACAGCAAAGGTGCACACTGCAGCCAGTCCACAGCTCCTGCTGGGATACTGATGATGTGTTGTTCTCATCTCGATTAATACAAAGGGCAAAACTGTTGTATGCTGGAAAAAAAACAAAACAATGAGGAAAAAACAGGTGATAGAAATGGTTCTATTTCCTTTTCAATTCTACAATAAGAAACTTAATACAAGACAATTCTTTATGGTTAGAAAGACAAGGTAAAAATGACTCTATAAAGCTGATCAATAACCCAAACAATATCATCTCTATTGATGTCTAATTGCTCGAGAGAGAAGACAAAAATGGAGTAACCAGAACGTGCTTTTCCTTTTGTCCAGGAATCCAAGGCAGATACACAGTGAATTAAAAGGGGATGTAGCACGAGGGGACATGGGTCCCAGTCCCAGTCTGGCCTTGCAGGGACTGAGAGCAAAGCACGCTCTGGAGATTCACCTGTACATCTTGTGTCTGTACGGAAAAGGACCCCAGGCAGAGATAAGTACCTCACTGCAGAGCCCCAGAGAAGGGCAGCTGGAGGCTGTGCAGATGTTTCCTGCCCTGCCTCCATAACTTTTTGAGAGAAAAAACCCATAAGACAATAAAGACTACTAGCTCCAAACCTCATCCTTGATAATCCTTGTACAATGTATTCTTTTGATCCAGTCTCTTAAACTCTTAACTATATGGATGATGGTTACAGAGCTCGTGCACTGAGTTTTTCAATGGAAATGCATACCACTTTAGATACTGCTTGTTGATGAGTTTTTCCTTGATGATAACAACTCAACAGCTTGCTAATTAAAAAGTAGTTAAAATAATTTTAGCAATCAACCCTTAATCTAGAAGACTCTTCTCCTTTACCCCCCCCCAATTCCCGTGATTTTATAATAAAATAAGTTACTGTTTTCCTAAATTTTCACTTCTGCTCTTTTCTAAAGGTAAGGCGGGGGGAGGAAAAGAGGATAATGAACTGTATCAGTAAAGAGTTTGTGTACAAAATCCTGTTTAAAGTACAGGGTGATTAGAAGTGTAAGGAGAAAATCTGCTAGAGAGAATGTTGATGCTATGTGCAAACATTGCAGTTTTACAAATACAGAGTATGAACTTTGGTTTAAAATGTTCTAGGGGAAGTACCACTCTAAAAAACAGTTTCAGATCCTTTACTAAACTACAAACAAGATAAAATTTCCCTCTCTTCCATTTCAGTCTCTCTAAAATCCTTGATTTTAAAAATAGGAAATTTTGTAGGCAGGGATACCTTCTGTCCAATAGTCTCAATTAAAACTGTAGACTGATGTATAGTGAAAAGAAGCAGGGGTGAAATGTGTTTGCAGCAGAATCCACAAGGCCTTGGAAAGCTGCAGGAAGCCTAAAATCTAAAATCCTCTAGTACTATTAGCATTATTAATCGATGTTATATTGATAAGGCACCTTTACTATGGACTAAGTATTTACAAGCAAAGCTGCATTTTTACCTGGATATCTTACTCTGCTTCCACTGAGACTGCTTCTGTGAGACAGTTTTGCCTTTATGACTGTGCTAACACTAACTCAGCCAATAAGAGCCTGATGCTAATAATACCAAGGTGTGGGTTTAATCTCTGTATGGGCCATTCACTTAAGGAGCTGGACTTGGTGATCCTTGTGGATCTTCCAACTGAGAATATTCTGCAAAATTTGTGTGCTAAGCAAGGCTGTGGCCACACCAGGGAGCACCATCTCCATTGTCTGGGAAGGCAACACTCGCTCCTCATGTTCCCTCATGTGACTGCAGCCTTGGGGTAGCCCCCAGCCCTGCCCAGGCAGCAGCAAATGAGCTAATGAGCCCTATGGCTGGCTTACCTGCCAAGGTGCCCTCCCAGTCACAAATCCTTTTTTTCTCTGGAGTACCAAGACAGCGACCCTCAGACCCATTTTTAACTCCTCTCTGAAGGATCCATCTGCCAAGACCACCTTTTGAATTGAAGTTTGGCCATAAGCTCCCATTACTCGACCACAGCATAGTTCTGCTCAGACCCCATCACTGCCTGCCCCTGTGTCAACTGATCTTTTTGCTAGTGCTGGGTCTTAGCAGAGCAGAAAGCTGTAATTTCCTCCCCATTCTGCATCCACCATATGGCACTGCTTCCCAAGGACCCATAACCTACGAACAACGAAGAAATCTGTCCTGCCAAATCTTCAACTGCTGGTGACGATGTGTTAAAACAGAGAGGAATCAGCACAATGCACAGAGTCTGGGTGAAATGTGCAGGAAAGTTATAATAAGGAGAATCCAACTCACAAGACACTCCGGAGACTGACTCTGAACAAGCAACTTCTGAGTGAAGCTGAATTAGAACACACTGTGAAAAAACCCACCCTGAGATGAACAGGTGGATTAATTCCTAGAGCCACTGTCACTCCCTCCTGAGAGAAATGCAGGTCATTAATAGATCTTTAAAAGGTATTACTGAAGTATGTACCACCCCTGATACAATATGTATGTGCCTAATGATATTTGAGACCAGAAAAATCACATTACAAATATGCAACACATCTATAGTGTGGGCTTGGGAAGTTGAGCTTTGATGAAGGACTGTGCTTCCTCATTTTAGGTGTGCTCTACAACAGACAGGTGGGAAAAAAAGATTTTATGCAAATTAGGTACATTAACAATGAGTTATGTAATATTCTTTAGGCAATTAAGTGCTCATTCTTGAAAGACTGATTATACATTTTATCTTCCACTTTTTTTAACACTGGTTTCAACAGTACCTTGCTTGGCCTTTTCTCCCTCCCCTAACTGTGTTTTAAGTGGAATGTTAAAGCTTCTCAGAATGTGCTAAATTGACAGTTTTATGTACTGGCATCTCCAGTCCTTTGCACAAACATGGTTGTGCCGTTTTTCCCGATCTGCACTGACTGTCCAAAACTACATTCATGACAAGCAGTTCAGTCTAAAAAGGCACCTCAAATGCCCAGTCAGCATGCAGAAGTTCTGCAGGGATGGTTAAACTGTTTGGGGATCACATAAATTGTGATTATACTCCAATCAACAGCAGACTGTGACTTGTTACTCAACTTGATCAGACTGAAAACTACAGGGTGTAGGGCATTTTAATTCACTGGAAATACTGTGGTCTTCTGATGCCTTCAGCATGACATTCAGCTCATGTTCTTCAGAGTCAGCGACAAGAAAGGAGGCCTTGTAGTTTTGATGTCCACCAACATTTTAACTGATGGACTGTGAGCCTCCTGGGAGTGCTGATGTGCTCTGAAACAAGGACGTTGCAAACAGGTCTTCACCCACAGAACTTGTGCAGCCCAGGATGTGAAGGGCTACATCTGCAACCCAGTGCTGCATCCATACCAAAGCCTCTGTCCTCAGCAAGGGCAGCTACTGGGGAAACTACCCAGCCGCACACTGCCACTGTGCCTGAGACTTACGCTGGTACTAATTTGATGGAGGCCCCCTTCTTTGCACTCTGTTGCACAAACTGCTGGCTGCCTCTGATTTCTAACTTTTTAAATTCTCTGTAAAATTTAGTTTTCCTCAGTACAATGTTATTCTTACCCTTTTCTTCTGAACTCACAACAAGATTATGTACTGTTAAACAGTTGCTCCATGTCAGAATGAGTGAAGCAGTATGTCTGCATCTCCTTCTTCCCTCTTAGGGGTTTGTGCAGCACTTTGAGTTTAAAGGTTTCACAGAAACAACCAGCAAACTGACCTATGCCCATTCCTCTAGATTTCAAACGACTGCTGGAGTGTTCATTTTAGAAACCAATACTAGTAGGCCCAAAAAATCGCTACAGTTGTAGTCAGTGCCATTTGAAGAGTAATCACAGTAATAAAGCTCCATCTTCCACATGCTTCTAGCAGAGTAATGTGGAGAACCAGATCAGAAACTAGTAAAACAGGGGCACAATTATAATTTATTCCTTGAGAAACTTCTGAGAAAGGAACAGTTGGCAAGAGAGTATTTATGTGTCATCTGAAGGATGATATCCTCTACCAAGGCAGCCTAATCCATAAAGAGAGCAGCAGGATATCAGAGCTGGGTGCTTAATAAATTGGAATCCTTGAGTGAGTCCGAGCCCTTGAAAGACTGAAAGTGCTGGTAGCAGTTTTCTTTTTACAAATGAGAAATTATGACTATTAAATGAGACACACTGATGCACAGGATGCACTCCAAGGCAGCCACAGATGGCTTGCTAATTGTTATGGTAGGTTGGAGGTAGGAAGAAGTATTGTATGATATAAACAAAGACCAATACCCTATCATGCCACAAAACACACAAGAGCTGAAGATAACAGTTTCCAATCAATGTAAGAGTGTAGAGTTCTTTGAAAAGAAAATCAACACTTCATCTATAATGTTACTTTCTCTTTTCTTCTTTTCTGTAGATAAACACAGTGGACTTGCATTCCTGACTTAAGAGGATTTGTATCACTTTCTCCATGCATACCTGATGTTGACAGCTTTGTTCTTGTTTTTTCTGGCACACGCAGTATATACTATATATATTGACATAGCAATGTCAATCTGATCTCACCCCTGTGACAGTACTAGTGTCAGGGAGGCTGTATCTAGGTGTTTATCTACAGAATTTCCACAGTCCCAATCACTAAAGTACTTCAGCACCTCAAAAGCATTACTTAACATACCCTCACAGCAGCCCTGATCTTCAGGAACAGGAATTTTGAAGAAGGGCAGAATGGAGACGGCATGCCTCATTTAAGGGCACATAGGGTAGCTATGGAGGAATGGAGAACCACATCATATTCCCCAGTTCCGTTCCTGGGTGTCAGCCTAAGATGAGAAAGTATGTATAGAGAAACCACAAAAATTTGGTATGAAAGATAATCTACTCCTTCAAGTTTATAGCTCTGAGACATCTTGGCCCTTTCAGCATCTATCAGTTTTTACCTTGATTGACCCTCTGTCCTGGTTCCCCTCTGCTTTTGGAGGCTTCTTCAAGTGCCTCCTTGTGAGTTGTCTGTCTCTCTTTCATGTCAGCTTCTGCTGCAGGAAGCTGCTTCCCTGAAGCCCCTATCCTTAATACTTTAACCTGACACACAAAATCTTGGTCACTTGGACTTGAAACAAGATGATGTTAGTGACTGGACACAGCACATAAGGTATAGAAAAACTGTGCAAAACCAGTGCCGTATTGCCAAATGGAACAGCATTGCCTTAATTTTCTTTAACTTTGTATAATTAATTTAATGTAATGACTTTTAATGCTTGTCATGTATGCAGATATCATTAAACACATGCCAAGTGCAGTGTCACATAAATCACCTCTTTCCTTTTGCTGGGAAGCTAGGCTTTCTGTTCTTTCTGCGCTGTGCCCAAACTCCCCAGTCAGCTCCTATCAGCAGACACTGCTTGACCCTTAGAAGACTTTTAAAATACAAGACAATCAACAAAACCCAGGTTCTGTGCAGTCAGTCAGAGCTGAGAAAACCCTGCAAACCCTAATTTACTTTCAACCTCCAATCTTTATTTTTGCCATGAAATCCTTAGAAAAAACATGCTACTAACAATGTGGAACATACACACATATACATCCTGTGCAAGGAGCACTAATTAATCACAGTGTTATGCAAAGTAATTTTTATACATATTTTGTTCAGCTTATTTGCCAGTAAAATCACTTGCCCTAGCATTTCTCAACTACTACCTGCAAAAAGGTTTAACTAGGCAAAGAAATATATTCTCGTGTCTTAAAATGATCCTTAAAATCCACATTTATCTACACACATACACTATTTTACAAATATTATGAAGATTTAATTTGCATGAATGAATGTTTGACTATTTATGCAGGTCATGCTAAAAAAGTGTTTGTAAAGTCATTGAGCCTCATGTACTCCTAGCATAAAAACCCTAAAGAGACCTTGAAGAAGTATTTTAGCAATGGTTTAAAACAAGATTACTCATATGGAAAATAGCATTCCTCCCCTTGAAAAGCCAACTCCTTCTACAGCATGAGTCTCAGGCCAAAAAAGAAGAAAATAATTTGTACTAATATGTTTTCTAAATCTCTTTAACTGACTCAAAAACTTTATCTGTACATAAAATACACTATACTAAATTCTAATATCTGGCAATCTCCTGAAAACATTGGACTCTGAATCTGTTCCTGGTCTAGGACTAAATATTGCTTTGTCCTGGGCTTTGGGCCAGTATAATTTGGGGAAAGAAATTCCACATTTGGGAAAATGAAGAAACCATTATTTGGCATTTTCTTTTTCAAGTGGTGGCTCTTTGATGCTATTCGGAAATATAAAATCTTGGAAGTGGCTACTAAGGAGATGGATTTATTGGGTGTTGTGCAGGTGAGGTAGCCAAAGGTCAAACTTTGGTCTATCACATGGTGACTGCAACTATCCACAACGTGGTTCAAACAATTGATCACACAAACACTGTCATTATCTAATTATTTCTTTACACTGTACATGGAAACACCTTTAATAAATAACTTTAGAGGATGTATGTTGTGGTTTTACCACTAAGAGGCGTGGTATTGACAAGAGAGACCCGATAGAAGCAGCACACCCAAAAAAAAAAGAAAACAAACAAATAAAAAGGTTTATTTTACACACACAGAAAACTGAAAATAAAGCACAAAGACAGACAAATTAAGCTCTTCTGGGTCCTGTGGCTGAATGGGAAAACTCTAGGGTAGTGCTGGGTTTTCTGCTGGAGC
>VYZS01026257.1:12638-27543 GCA_013400695.1 Neodrepanis coruscans
AGGATGTAAACTTAGCCTAAGTGAGAAAATTCTTTTATGCATATTTCAAATTGGTAAATAACTGCAGGTATATGTTCACAAGTCTGTATTCAAATCAGGTGGCCATGTACACTTTGCAGTCAGCAGAGGGAGATGGGTGATTCACCCCTTCCTTTTAGGGGGGGTGTATAAAGATCATGTGAAATATGTCCTAAATTGCCTTCTAAATCCACAGAAGCTCTATGTCATCCATAACATCCTGTGGCAAGTACTTTCACATTTAGTTGTGAAATAATAATTTCCAGATCTGGGCTCCTCAGTTTGAGAAAGACATGGACACATTGGAGTAGAGTAAAGGGCTATACAGATTATAAGGAAACTGGAGCATCCCTTCTGTAAGGAAAGGCTGAGAAGTTGGGACTGTTCAGCCTAGAGCAGAGAAGGCTCAGAGGGATCTTATCAATATATATATATATACACCTGAAGGGAGGGTGCAAAGAGGGCAGAGCCTGGCTCTTTTCAGTGATGCCTCTCTTCAGAGGCAATGGGCAGTAACTGAAACAGGAGGTTCCCTCTGAGTGTCAGGAAAAACAACTTTTTCCACTATGAGGATGACTGAGCACTGGAAAAGGCCATCTCCATCCTTGGAGATACTCAAAAGCCATCTAGACCTGGTCCTGGGCAACTGACCCTAGATTGTCCTGCTTGAGCAGAGAGGTTGGACAAGATGACCTCCAGAGATCCCTTCCAACCTCAGCCAGTCTGTGTTTTTGTGATTTCTTTGACGTTTCCTATTTTTATATTATGAAAGACAGCAATCATTCACTTTCCCTATGCCACTAATAATTCTGTAGACCTCTTTGATACCTCTTTCCGGTCATTTTTGAATAGAGATCAGATGGTTCAGAACTGAACGCAGTAGTAAAGATAGGAGTTGCCGTGGATTTGTATCATATCAGGTAGTGTATCAAATAACCAGGAGCTAGCTACATATATACACTGTATTTCTTCTCAGTTCCTTTGCTTACAATTCTGAACACTTGGGTTTCATAGACCAGACTGAAAATATGAAGATCTGTTTTTCTTCTGGATGGTAATTACTGGCTTAGCACCTGTTACTGTGCAGATAACTTGTTTTTCAATACAGTCATAGCTGTATCTCTAGCACTGAATTTTACCAGGCAGACTGTTAGCTTGCCAATAACTCTCAAGAGATCCCTTTCTGCGTTTTTGTAGTTGACCTTTGCTTTTATTAAATTGCCCTGAAAAACAGTTCATGTTCATCATCATCAAATGTCATGGTTTTGCATTTCCCTCTTCTTCCCTATAGTTGAAGAGCTTGAACCCCAGTATAGATTTTCTTTGTAGGATCATTCTGGTGACCTTTTTTTGCCTGCAAAACTAACTTCTTTTGCTTCCTATTTGAAAGTGATTATTGTCTGTAAGAGAATTTTACGTTTATCTAATGGCAGATAAGTTTCTTTTAGAGCCTTGGTGGAGAGACCTTGTCAAAGCCAATCAGAAATGCAAAAGTTACCTTAGCTGGCTTATTGCTTACACAGCTCTAAAAGATACTTCCCTGGGGATCTAATTTTCTAACTCTAAGATTTAAAATCCAGAATAATTTGTTGAATTTATGCTCTTTTGCAGTCCCTGCAGAATGCTACAGCTTCCTTTCCTCTTCAGTGTTCTTGACTTATGGAGTCATAAACCTCAGTGGAACTTCGGGTGAGATTTTCTTGTTCATTGCTAAAATATTTTTTACTTGTTCTTGAAAGTCCTGTTAAGCTTTTTGCTGTTGGTTCCATACTTAAATCTAAAAGATGCTAAGACTAGTAAAGGAAAAGTTTATAAAGACAAAAGAAAGAAGAGTTTTGTCTACTATATATGCTTGAGTCTGTAATTAATGTTGAGACTTTCTCTAAAAGAGTTAGTGTAAAAATAAAATCAAAGAGAAAGAATGGAGGGAAAGAAAAATCTAGAATAAAGTTAATGAAATTTTACATTTTTGCAAAATGTCAAGGTATATAGTTTATTATACTTTTGCTGAGTTTTACAGTCTTTGAAATATAATAGGATAAATTATAAAATTATGACCTTCCCTCCCATTCAAGCTGTAAGACCTCTAGAAAGTGGAGTTTGTATGACTCTCTGTTGGATTTGTGACTAGGTTTTGGTAGCAGGAGGCTGCCAGAAACTTCCTCTGTGACCAACAGAACCAGTGTCTGTTGGCACCAAGATAGACCCACTGCTGGTCAAGATCAAGCCCTTCTGCAATGGTGGTAGCGACTCTAGGATAACAGATTTAAGGGGAGAAATGTTACTGTGCAGGAGCAAATTGCAACTGGAGAGAGGAGTGAGAATGTGTGGGAGGGCTCTGCAGAAGGGGGAAGGTGTTCCAGGCACCAGAGCAGAGATTCCCCTGCAGCCAGTGGTGAAGCAGGCTGTCCCCCTGCAAACCATGGCAGTCCACAATGGAGCAGATTTCCATCTTCAGCCCATGGAAGACTCCAGTCTAGCTGAGAAGGGGAGTGAAAGAACAGCTCTGGTGGGCACCAGAAGAGTCAATTAAATTAGTATGTTTATAATAATATCTTTTCATGATACCATTGAAAATTAAAGGACACAGAGACGCTATTCATTTGTCTTAAATAAAAATGTTGAAGGTTGTCTGGCCATTGAAAATCATGTAGCAATAAAGCTTGGGGCATAGCTTTGCTATAGAATGAAAGAAGTGGGTCATGCTGATGTTGCTTGATGAATTCTTGGCAGCCGCCTGAGCAGACTTGCATTCAGACTGCTAGAAGTCCAAACTGGGGACATAAGTCAGATATTGTTGCCTTATAATTTGGGTTTTTTTGGTGGTGAAGTATTATCCAGTGAAGGGTAAACTTTTGATCCTACAAGAAGCATGTGGTTCTTTCTGTAAATTTATAAAAAAACATTCATTCCTCCCTTTGCTTTTGCCTGATGTTGATACCAAGCAGAACCAACATAAATATTGAGGGCAGGATTTATGCTACCAAACATAAGCTGCTCATGTTAGCAGCACAAGCTTGTCACTATGTGCAGAGATGGAGGAGATGGATTACTCTCTGTAAATGCCTCTATCCTTCTTCTGAGTATAAACATGAAAACACCCAGAAGGGACTATTGCAGTCATCCAGAATGAATGAGGTGAATCCTACTTTGTGTTTCTGGCTGTGGTGATCTGTTTTTTAAAAGGGCCTAGAATCCTTCTGTTTTCCAGCTTGATCAGATGCCTGTGTGCTTGGAGTGTCTTTAATAGTCCAAAATAGAGGGGAGGAGCTAGCGCAGGAAAGGGAAAACAACTCTCAAATCCTTTGCATTTTATTTGTAAGAAGGTGTACATGTAAGTATATGTAATAATACAATTCTAGTACATATAAGGACAAGACAGTACACGTAAACTATAAAAAGAAATGTTACATTGTGCCAGTACCTAAAGAGAGCCTCAGAAACTAGAGGGCCTGCAAGAAGGCTGGAGAGGGACTTTTTACAAGGACGTGTAGTGATAGGACATGGGACAATGGCCTTCAGCTGAAGGGAGGGAGACTTAGGATACTAGGAAGAAATTCTTTACTGTGAGGGTGGTAAGGCACTGGAACAGGTTGCCTAGAAAAGTTGTGTATGCCCCATCCTTGGCAGTTGTCCTGGTTTAGGACAATATTAGGTTTATCAATGGACAAGAGACGGATAGGGAAGGCAGCAATTTATTAAAATGTAGATATATGGGGGAATAAATGGGTGTAATTGCCCAATTATGGCCAGCAGAGGGCGCTGTGGCTGCCAGCCAGGGCACCCTCTGAAGTGCGCGCACACACACACACACACTGTAACCTGAGAAGGGAAGGGGGAAGGGAGTAGAGGTTACACCGTACCCCCGACAAAACGGCCCCACCCCCCTCCACACTGACCACATGTAACTCGAGAAGGGAAGAGGGGAAAGAATAGATGTTACACCATACCCCAGACAAGACAATCTCACCCCCCACCCTCACCATGGGGCAAGAAAAAAACTGGCCACACAGGGGAGGAGGACACCCCTCCCAAGAACACAGGAGAGGTCCAGAGGCAGGCACCCACAAACCCCAAAACAAAATATATCTGTGGAAAAGAAGGCGGCAGTCCCTCCAGGGGGTGGTGTGTCTCTGAAGAAGTCCTCCCAAAGGGTCTTTTCAAGGCAGGGGGAGATGAAAAGCAGTGGCGATCCCAGGGAAACTCTGTGGAGAAGAGACAGCAGGCAGCAAGGTCCAGGGAGGGGGCAGTCCTCAAAGCCGTGCTGAGTAGAGGCACCCCACTTTCAGCTCCAGAGTCCCAGAGCAAGAGAGAGGGCGAGTGCCCTGTCCCGCAGATTTATAATCCCAGCCCCTTCCCAGTGCACCTTGGGGGTCTCCGGGGCTGATGGGAAAACCCAGGCAGAGGTAACCTTGGTAACCTGGCTACTCCTCCCAACCGGATGTGGGCCCAGGAAAAGAGTTATTTTTTAATTTGTCTTCCCCTGCGGTTTTAAGCCAAACCATTACAGCAGTGTTTAAGGCCATGTTGGACAGGGCTCTGAGCAACTGGGTCTAGTGAAAGGTGTCCCTGCCCATGGCAGGGGTATTGGAACTGGATGATCTTTACAGTCTCTTCCGGCTCAAACCATTCTATGACTGTATAATGATGAGGGAGGGAGTTCAACAGTCTGAGGATTAGTTCTACAAGAAAAAAGAGGGTGCACATGCTTAAATTATATGGGATACCAAGATAAATTAACAAGCACATGCTTAGACCAGTGAAAGCAGGACGACTTGCTGCCAGGGGAAGAGCTGTAGTGAGCAAAGAGAGTTTCCTGCACCTTGATATGAGTCAGTCTCTAAATGCGACTAAATGTTGAGAAATGCTTTTATGCTATGGACAGGTTACTTGATACAGGTTAGGATGTTTTACATGTTTTTCTCAGACATCTGATGTGGATGACTGACATGGAACCAAGAATTCTGTATTATGTATAATAACTTGGATAGGTAGGCTCTTTAGTGTTACCAAACAGGCAGATAGGTGATACTGATACTATCTGAACTATTCAAAAATGTTGTTAAGGTTTCCAGCTGTAGGCAATTTCAAAACAAAATAGTGAAGTTAGTTTAAAAATTATGAGATTTAAGTAAAGATACTTACTTGATTTATTTGCTCTTAATCAGTAAAGTTTGTTAGCACAAAAGTTTTCCAGTCTTGGTTATGGTAGGAAAAAAGCTTAGTGAGTTGACAGTATTGTATGGTATCAGCAGGACTACAGGAGCAGGATCTGTAGGAGAAAGGCCGAATATTATGATACTCCTGCATCTGATGCTTAAGTAAATTTTTGTCAACCTGAAGTGTAAACAGATATTATAGTTGCTTTTTTCATTAAGGAAAGCTGAACAGTCATTTGGTTCCTGTTGGTTTCAGAGAGTTTTACTTTGTTTATTTACATTTCTTTCTTCTTTTTCAGATAGAAGTACTGACATGAACTTAAGAACTTTGACGCCTTCAGACTTTGAATTTTGATTGTTTAATCATCAGTTAAAAATACTGCCTGAACGAGGTGAAATGCCTTGAAGACCTTTGGTTCTGCTTTCATTTCTCCTGAAGCAATGGTTTTCTCAGCAATGTTGACGCTGGCCCACTCTGGGACCTCAAATGCTACTTTTATTGTTTATGAAAATGCCTATACGAATTTTACCACTCCCCAGTTCTTGCTTCGTAGTGGCACAACACAGCCATTGAGATACAGTTCAGGTGCTGTGCTTACCACTGAGAGAAGTACTTTTCTAGTAAACACTACAGCTATTCTGCCATCACAAGAAGTTTTCAGGAGCTTGAGTTTGCCACTCCAGATCATTCTTTCTGCTGCTATGATATTTATCCTGTTGGTTTCTTTCCTTGGAAACTTTGTTGTCTGCCTCATGGTCTACCAGAAGGCAGCTATGCGCTCTGCAATTAACATCCTCTTAGCAAGCCTGGCTTTTGCAGACATGCTGCTGGCAGTGCTGAATATGCCATTTGCTCTCATAACAATCATTACCACTCAGTGGATTTTTGGGGATATATTTTGCAGAGTTTCTGCCATGTTCTTCTGGCTTTTTGTCATAGAGGGGGTAGCCATTCTTCTTATTATTAGTATTGACCGATTTCTTATCATAGTTCAGAGGCAAGATAAACTGAACCCTTACCGTGCAAAGATTCTCATTGTGATTTCCTGGGCAGCATCCTTTGTTGTTGCTTTTCCATTATCGGTAGGGAATCCTGATTTGCAGATACCCTCAAGAGCACCTCAGTGTGTTTTTGGCTACTCTACAAGCCCAGGTTACCGAGCCTATGTGATAGTTATCTTGCTAATTTCTTTTTTTATTCCATTCCTGGTAATGCTGTATTCTTTTATGGGCATACTTAACACTGTCCGCCACAATGCAGTTCGTATCCATAGCCACCCTGATAGCATATGTCTCAGCCAGGCCAGCAAACTTGGTCTCATGAGCTTACAGAGACCTTTTCAGATGAATATTGATATGAGCTTTAAAACTCGTGCCTTCACAACCATTTTGATTTTGTTCCTTGTCTTCATAGTCTGTTGGGCACCATTCACCACTTACAGCCTTATTGCCACGTTCAACAGCCACTTCTACTACAAGCACAACTTTTTTGAGATAAGCACTTGGCTCCTTTGGCTCTGCTACCTCAAGTCTGCACTGAATCCACTGATTTACTACTGGAGGATTAAGAAGTTTCATGATGCGTGCTTAGACTTCATGCCCAAATTCTTCAAGTTTTTGCCACAGCTACCTGGCCACACAAGGCGGCGCATTCGACCCAGTGCCATCTATGTCTGTGGGGAGCATCGGTCGGTGGTGTGAAACTGTGGTTGTTTGACAATGATTGTTGTTTTCTGGGATTATTTGTTTTTAGGCTTTAGGTTGAATTTTGGTTTGTTTCATATGGCTTTTTCAGTGTGGCCATATCTTATAACTCTGTGCAATTTGGGGAAGAATAAAAGGAGGGAAAGTGATTGGTTATAGTTTGGTTTACTACTAGAATACAATGTCAACAAAATAACAAATGTTACCTCTGGGATTCCATGGAAATCCGTTCTTTTAAATGAAAACTGTGTTTGTAACATGTTGTCAGGTTTATGCTTACTAGGCCTGCAATTGCTTCTAATTGTGGGGACTTTTTTTTATGCTGCTAAGATACGGTGTATTGAGTTGGTGTAATTTTTCTGAAAAATGTTGCTGCTGTCTGCCAATATATTAGAGCCAAAAAGTGTAATTAGATTACTTCTATTTAATTTAACAATATTTCAGAAGTTTTCATGGTAACATTAGAAAACTTTTTTTAATATTTCCATTAATATTTTTGTGCACTTTATAAAATTAACTATATAATGTGTTCATTGGAATATTTTGTTCTGTATTGAAGGCGTGTTATTATTGCTATTATTATTATTTCTTATGTTGGTGAATTTCAATGAAAGACATATGTAAGCTCTAGGAGGGCAATTTACATTGATACAGCTGCATGTAGAGTCATAAATTTGCTGTTTTTCTAACAATTGGCCAAAATTAACATTAACTGCTCAGTTATCAGGGGAGTTGGAAGGAGAAAACAGAGGAATGGAAGGGAAAGAAAGCAACAAAAATATAATGACCTGAGGTTTAGGCTAACACAAGACTTAGTAAAATATTGTTCATTGTGAAAATTTCTACAGGGTAAAGGGTGACTGTAGTTACTATGAGAGGCTGTTACAAGCTACTCAAAACTGATGATATGCCTGAAAACCTATCTGAAATATTGATTATTGGGCTTGAAATTTACACTGTGTTGATATAATGATGTTTCTGCTTGGAGCTCTAATAAGGCTAGGTGTGCTCTACGCTGCTGAAATCATGCTGTCAGGCATTTGTTGGAATAGAATTAAAATAGTAGGGTAAACCAGCAAAGAGATAACAACCATAGCTGAGGTCAGGGTTTAGTCTACATAGTAATTATGAGGGAAGAAAAAATCCTCAATTATTTTATAATTTAAATATTGGACCAAACACCCATAAACAGACAATCACAGAATCATAGAATGGCTTGATTTGGAAGACATCATAGAGATCATCTAGCTCCAACCCTCCCTGCCATGAGGAGAGATGCCTTGCACTAGATGAGGTTGCTCAAAGCCCCATCCTCCCTGGCTTCAAACACTTCCATGGATGGCACATCCACAGCTTCTCTGGGTTATCTGTTCCTGTACCTCAACACCTTCACAGTAAGGAATTTTTTTCTATTGTCTAATCTAAACCTATTCTCTTTCATTTTGAAGCCATTCCCCCTTGTTCTGTCACTACATGCTCTTGGTAAATGTTCCCCTCCACTTTTCTTGCATGCTCCCTTCAGGTTCTGGAAGGCCACAATTAGATCACTCCTAAGCCATTTCTTCTCCAGGCTCAACAATCATAAATCTCTCAGCCTTTCCTCAAAGGAAAAATGCTCCATCCCTCTAATCATCTTGGTGGCCATCCTCTGGACCTATGCCAACAGCTCAAAGTCCTTCTTGTGCTGGGGATGCCAGACCTGGATGCAGTACTTCTAGTGGGGTGTCATGAGAGTGGAGTAGAGGGAGTAGAGTGGAGTACATCTCTCAATCTGATGGATGTATTAATAGTCAAAAATGAACTTCTGTAATAAAAAAGGGTTGGGTTCTGCAAAACAGAAAAGCAGCTAAACAGGCATGAATGTTACCAAAGAAAACCTAAAAAAGAAGAAATGTAAAATTAAGGTGTCTCCCAAAAATCATGAAGCACTGAGTTATAATGTTGCAAATAACACATATTGTTACCTTACAATAGATTAATTGAGTTGGTCAGTTGTTTTGAAATTATTTAAATAACAAATTTTGGAGGAAGTTTTTTGCCAGAAGAAAGGAGAGGTTCACAAATAAAAATCATTGATTAATTGTTCATTAATNCTCCAAGCCCCATTCAACCCACCCTGGAACACTTCCATGGATGGCACATCCACAGCTTCTTTGGGCAACCTGTTCCAGTGCCTGACCACCCTCTTACGGTAGAATTTTTTCTATGTCTTACCTAAATCTACCCTATTTCAGCCATTACTCCTTATAAAAGTCAGCCAGCAGAATTTGGTGGGTATGTGAGTTAAATTCTTCTTTTCCCCCTGATACTACTTTACATTGATTTTGTTCTTTGCTACTCCTCTGCTGTTCTCATCTATTAGGCATCAGCTTCTTTCCCTGAAATGCCAAACTACCTTTCTGCTTAATGTCAGGCTTTCTCAATACCCCTCTGGAAAGCAGAAAGACAAAGATTTTCTTTGATGGTAGTAAACCAGACTCAGATTTTATTTTATTTTCAATCAGCTAAATAAATATTTATTATGAGATAAGTAAAATTAAGATTTAAGTTTGGACTTTGAAGCCAAATCCCCAGAGGCTCTGAGGGAAGGCCAGCAGAATTTGTATGTTCTTACAGTGAGCTTTATGGGCCCATAACTGAGAAAAATGACATTGATGTACAACAAACTTATCAACCAGAGCTAGGGTTTGAGCTTCTCTTGCTTCTATCTCTCTTTCAGTGCCCCAGGAGCAAATAATAGCAATCACACTTTGTTTTTGTACCCAAGGAGCAAATAATAGCAAACTTATCTACTTCTGTCTATCCAAACAGTGCATGTCTGTATGAGGGAAATGCCTTGTTATCTGTGGATGTCCAGAGACTGCTTGCTTTCTAAGGACAACAAAACATTCACACCCCAGATTTTATTTAGGTCTTTAGCGAATAACTAGTTTAATTTATCTCTGTTCTTATTGATAGCTATTGGTAAAAGTACTGACAATATTTAAATTTTATGAGTATAAAAGGAATAATTTTGAATTTAGGAATTTTTTTTTTAAAAAAAAGCTGCTATCTGAGTTTGTGGGTTACGTGTAAATGTACATGTTACCCTGCAGTGATGATGTTACTGATGTCTGTGCTTTCCTTGTCAACTTCACTGATGATGGTATGGATTTTTCTGATCGAAATGACAGACAGTAAAGGAGTTCCACTGTAAAACAGAGTGGCTTAGTGTGTCTTTGCAGTAAAGCTGTTATTTTTCAACTACATTTACATTGATAGCGGAAGTTTATGACCTGGTTAGTATGGATTTTCCATTTCAGAGCTGTCATGCCTGTTTATTTCTGAAAGCAGCAAAATTGTGCTTAGATGTATTAATGTAATAGAATGAGAGCATGCACTGTCAAAATGGCAGGAACAGGTATTTTTGCTGTCTTCTAGCACTACAATATATATGAGATTTGAATGAGTGTTACATAGTAATTCAAGAAGAAAAGAAGATGAATAACACAGGAAAGTTAGTGAAATTACTTTCTTGAAGAGGAAGGGGAAAACATTTTGTGGGGGTTTCATAATCTTCCATAAATACTGGCTGTGAAGTAGAACTTGCAAACATCAAAGTCAGTTAATTTATCTTGATAATTAAGTGTTTGTTTACACTGACTGTAACAAGGTTTCTCCTCAGAGCTGCAAATGCTGATCCTTGGAGAAAAACTCAAATTATGTGGCTCAAATTCAGAAGTGATTTACATAGTGGTACAGTATTCACACTTACCAGTTTTTTTGAGGTGATCAGAGCATACAGTGAACAAAAGGGTGTTCAAAAATAGAAGAAAGGTGCTGGAGAAATATCCCCAGGGTTATTATGTGTTTACATTTGAGCTAATGTGTCTAATATACTGTCTTTAGAGCAGTGCCTTGATAATTACAAGTGAAGTCCTAGAACCAAGTTGAAGACCTCTAAACTGCTCAGTCTTACTGTCTATGATCCTGCCAAGTATCCTGCGTGCTAACATTGGTAATGTTAAAACACATATGTTGGCAGAATTTGGGCTTCTGAGGTATTTTAGTGGGCTTGACCAAAACCAAGAATTTTAAAACCTCAGATTGATTCTTCTTGACTCTACTGGGGAATTATAATTTTCTTTCTTGCCAGGAATGACAGTCATTACTAATCTGTGTTCCCTCACGATATATTTTCAGACATCTTTAGTATGGAGGATTTAAATGAATGTATTTTGAATTATGTTGCAGTGTAATTCATTCTGTCAAAGCATGCTGCTTACACAGTTCTCAATTGTACAAATTTATTGATGAAATTATTCTTTTGTACTCAAAGTTGTGTATTTTTGACTTTTCTGTTATTCATGTAAAAATATTTCTGCATATAGAGAAGAAAATTGTTTGCCTCTTATTGCTTTCTGTTACTACTTTTTTTCACTTGTATGCTTAATGCTTTCGTATTTTATTTTGAGCATATGCATAAAAAACTTGTTATATTTCAGTGATTTACTGCAACCATTTGAGATTTCAACAGTGCCCTCCTTGAAAGAGATTTTAATATATTTTTGTGTGAAAACTGAAAGTTCAGAGCACAGGGTTGTTGTGGTTAGAATGGTGAAGGATATCTTAAGTCCAGTTTTCCAGGAGCCACTACTTTGCCAGTATGAACTGGTTTGATTTTTTTTTTTTTTTTTAGGAGTAATTCTCTTCTAATGTGGAGAAACCTTGAATTACTGTTTTAAAACAAGCTGTTAAGTAGAATGGCATTGTCTTTTCTGTACATATTACACCTGTGAAAACACCCGAGAAAATTAAAAAAAAAAAAAAAAGAGAAAATAAACATCAACATTCTTCAAAAAGCTACCAAAATTCTTTAGAATTGACTCTGTGTTTGTACATTGATGGGTTTCTTGGATTTAATGCCAAACTTCGTAGTTTCAAATACTTCACTTATTTTACCTGTACATCAATAACAAAGATTGCCTGATTCAGGTGGTTTGGTTTAAGCCAAAATATTTCTTGTGTAAAGCATCTACAGAACGGTGTTTTCTGAGACATGGGGGTAGAGATGTGTCAATATATCAAAAACAATTGAAATAGTATCCAGCAACTACAGACAAAGCCTTAAAAGAAAATTAACTTTCCTAAAATACTCCCTGAACTGGGTATGCTACCTTTGAGCTTGAGCTGAATAGTTAAGATTATCTTATTCTGCAATAACTAAATCAGGCACTGGTACTGCATGGCATGAATCATATCAACACAAGACAATGACCTTTATGATTCAAGTGCTGCATGTTTGTATGTAATGGATTATTCCCCATTTTAGTATAGACTGTTTTGCAAAAAACATTCGGCTGCTAATGATTTAACAGAAATTCAGGTGGAGTAATTTTTTCTAAAGTCAAGGATATGTCTCTAAAGAATGCTTGAGATGGGATGAGTGTTTCTGGTTACTTGGAAAAGGCCTTTCTCAGCTGCCCGTATGTCTAGCTGTGAGACTGTACCTATGCAACAACCACTTTTTTCTCCCTTGTGCTTTTGTGGTCCCCCTGACCCTCCCCAAGGTAGTGCCTTCTGCACTGCTGTGTTGCAGGGGGTACAGTGGTGTCAGGAGGAGGCAGAGGTGCCTGGAAAGCTGTGGAGCCAGTAAGCCTCTTGCCTAGTGCCACTCCTGTCTTGAGTTCCGGTTGGGCCATCAATGACGGGCCAAGGATGAGTTTTACCAGCTCTGGTTCTAAGAGTGCTGTCAGGGAAGAACTGCTCCAGGAGAATGTGTATTTGCCTCTAGCGCTACTGCAGGGTTCTTGTTTTATCCCTAGGAGTGTTACACGTTTTATTCCACCTTCATCTTTCAGCAATTGAGCTACATCCATCTATAGCCAATTCGTGACTGAATTATCCCTTAGATAACTTGTGTCTTGGTGAGTACTCTGGGCACGAGATCTGCTGGTGAGCTTCTACCATAACAAAAGTTCTTGTCGCTTGCTCTCAAAGAAAAATGGCATTCATGGAGACAACCAAAACTCTGCTCAGATATGAGGGGGAAAACAGAGTTAAGTCAATGACTGCACTGGTATGGTAGAGGAAAATGTGAATTGTGATGGGACTTCTTAAGTGCTCCTTACAGAGATAGTTTCTAAAATTTATTTTGGATATTTATGCACAAACTGGTGAGTGATGTCATTCTACCTTTCTGTGTGATGGTAAATGGATCTTGATAACAAATCACTACCAATACTGCTGATAAGTAACACTCTGGTATTCATAAATACCAGAGTAGAACTTGTTCCTGGTTTATATTATTATCCTGTCTAGATAGCCAGCTTTGATGGGGTGTGGGTGCAGAATGTAGCAATAATGAGACATAATCCTTGTTTAATTTGTGCTCTGTCTTAAACAGATTGCTGCAATCCAAACCTCTGTGGTTGACCTGAAATAAAATTAAGCCTGTTCACAAACATTAGTAGGAATTCCACAAACACTACCCTGTCTGTTGAAAGAGAAGATCTAGTGAAGTAAATGACGATTCCTCCAAAACTCAGTTACTCTCATCTCCAAAGGGGATGTAATCACAGTTGTGATAAAGTTAACAATAGATTCCTTTGATTTACTGGACAGAGGGGAGAGTTTGGTGGCTTGAGGGTATTGCCTGAACACCCAGGATGGTAAGAGGGAGCCACTGAAGCTTACATGAAAATCTCAGCACTATAGTTTAAGCCCTGCTGTTCTTTGTGGTGTAAGAGCTACCTTTTTCTGTAAAAGTAATTCCTTTCAAAGGATGAGAGATGAGGTGAGATCTTTTCCATCATCTCTTGCTTCTTTACTAACACTTAACTGTAAGAATAGTAATTCTGAATTTGTTTCCCTGGACTTCAGTTTCCTTCCTCACTGAAGGAGATTCAGAGCTGTCATTTATTAGCCTATGTGCTGTGATCTGTTCTAGAGGAGATGGTCAATACCATCAGTTCCTTCTGTGAAGTCTTTCACATTTACTTGGGCCAGAGAGAAAGGTTGTATGGGAAGAAAGTGGGAGGCTGTGCTTCAGCCATCGTTTGATGCAAGGTGATGTACAGTTTCACAGTTAGGCTGTCAGAAGAGCAGCAGTGGAAGCCAGTTTCTTCCCATCATGTACAGTAGCTACCCCAGCCCAGGTCTGTCTTGCTTCTACTGAGTAATTATTCTGTTAAAAGTGAAAAAGCTTTTACAGGGACAAGAAAGGTTGCCCTTTCTGTTCTCTCCTCAGATTAGGCAATAATCCACTGATGAAAGCATTGAGGAGAGATTGTTTTAAATTCTCTGGGATCCAGAGAACAACTGAAATCATATCTTCTTAAATACTTTCACCACTCTTAGGTTAAGGGAGTGGTCTACCAAGACTTTTGATTTCATTTATGGGTTGGTTTGTTTTTTTTCAGCTTTAGGTGTTGGTTGAGTTCTGAAAATGCCTATGGCTAGACTTCCTCATGTGGCATAGATAATGTAAAGCCTGTTTTGTAAATTCTAGTTTGAGACGGGCATGGCGCTGTTCACTGCCATCAGTGCTGCAACACTTATGGACATAAGCAGAAGCACATGTGTATGACGAGATACGTCTGTGATATTTTAGCCATCTATAGCATAAACAGCTCCACTGATCATTTGAGGCTACTTTGCAGTCATTGGAGATGAGTGGATGTTTTTAGGAGCTCTTCTGGAAGCTTACTTTCCAAAAGGAGTGAGACAAACAGGCTGAAAAAGCCCTAGACACTTCTTTTGATTTCTGGTGATAACTTCACTTGTGCATCTTACATCTTGATTTACTTCCTCTAGTGCTTCTTTGTAGACAAGGAACAAAATTCCTGCACTTTTAACCATGGTGTGGATTTTGTCCTGCAAAATTAAAGTGGGCTTAGTTTGTTCCAAATTGTCTGAAGGAAGTAGAGCACTTTGCTTCTATGTGAGAACACCTACACTGAGATTTGGCATTGTTAAACTAGAATGCATTGCCCTTGTACCTTTAGTTACTTGACCTTTGATTTCTAACATTCCAGTGTAGACAA
>VYZS01026260.1:7606-33345 GCA_013400695.1 Neodrepanis coruscans
TAAGGAGGTCTTGGAAAACCAAGCAAGTACCCCGAAATCTTAGTCTGACCCCAAAAATAGTTTATTTTAAAGAGAAAAACGGGGTGGGGGAGAGTGAATCTATTAACATGCAAAGCAGTAAGAGTTCCTGTTTGAATGTAAAAGCAGCCACAGAGAACTGGAAAATAATTCTTGAGTCTCAGAAGTTCCCATAAAAGACTTCAACTCTGAAACGTGTAATAAATATTGAAAAGACTGAAAAGGTTTTATCCAGTATTTTACAGCTTTTGGAAGAAAACACACACTCAAAAGGTTTATTTATTTATAACATAATTTGACACTTTCGGGTAGATCCCTGAATTCCAAGAGTCTGAGGACAGACTTAATGAAATCAGACAGTATTAAAACAAGAGCATCTGCACTGTGTTTGTGCTGAGACAGAGACCAAATATTTTCTCTCTGCTGTGTAAGCTATCACTATGGAAAGCTGCATTTTCTACTCTCCTAAAAAACACAAAAATATGAATGCATTTTGTTTTATACAAATCAGTAAATAACTGCTTCTGCTCAAATCTGTTGATTTCATCCCGGATACTAAATTAAAGGAGAGAGAATTCCAAACACTGAGATGTCTATCCAATCTCACGCATTGCTCTGAAATTATATGTAGTGAAGCACAACAAAGCCAGTGCCAACACCCTCAAATAACTTGCTAGCATGTTTACTTCCATGCTTTGCCGCCAAATACAGTTTAATGGCAACACTGACCTATGCAGCCATCCCAGAAGTGGATGCAATATACAGATAATCAAGGTTGCTTGAAAGTTTTTTCCTTTTGTTGAAAAACACTCATACAAACAAGGTTCTCCAAACCATAAAGTGTATCAAATACTTACATCACAAACCAGGGTCTCTTAACACACAAATGTGAAGGGTTAGAGTCTTCCAAAAGATTTTATAAGTGTAGTTGTCTTTGTAACCTTCAACTAGAATGTCTTCACCTCTTTGAATTCTGCAGAGGTTCTGAAGTCTATCAGTCTGACACCCTTCCAGATGTTTGATGCAAAAGTGGTAGCTGTCAAACGTATTCAAAAGCTTGAAGACAGCAAAAACCCCCAAAAAACCACAAAACCCCCCCCAAACTGAAGCTGCAGATGGATTTACAAGTACAGGGTTTGAAACTGGGAGCAGTGGCTGACAAACCAAAGGTTTCCACTGCTACTCAGATGGACCTTGACAGGCTGGAGAAACAAGCAGGCTGAAACCTTGTTAAGTTCAATAAGGAGAAGTGCAAAGTCCTGCACCTGGGGAGGAGTAACCCCACACACTAGTACACACAGGACACTGATCAGCTGGAAAGCAAAGCTGCAGCAAATGGCAGATAAGCCAGGAAGGTGCCCTTGAAACAAAGGCAGGTGGCAGAATCCTGAGGGGCAGAAACCTGCCACCAGGGAGGAAGGAACTGACTCTCCCCTTCTACTCAGTGCTGGTGAGGCCCCATCTTGAAAACTGCGTCCAGTTCTGGGCTTCCCGATGAGAGAAATGAAACTACTGGAAAGACTCCAGTGAAGAGCCACTAAGAGGATTAAGGGCTTGAACCATCAATTCTGCTTTTTTATACAGTTCTAACTTAGCAGCAATGCTTTATGAAATTTAATGTAGTTTTCATAACATATCTGGTTCAAAAAATAAACTTACAGAGCACTAAGGCATGAATAAGAAAGTCTGTGCTTTAATTACTTTAAAGGAACAGCATATCTTGAAATTCAAATTGGTAGTAGCAGTCAAATATTCAAGACCAGCAAGTTTTCTGCAACAGACAAGCATGTACTACTAGTTTGGAGAATAAAAGAACGTGGACTTTGCAGCATGAACTTTTCTGAAAATGATTCATCTCTGTCTTTCAACATTATTCCAGCAACTTCGCCTTCACCTAAAAGCACCAGGGCATCATCATAAAAAAATTTTAAATCCATGTTGGTATTTTAAACACCACTATGTTGTCCAATGAAAGTCTGCTAGTCTGAGGCAGCAGGTAACTTCTGAAGCTGACCTTAAGTGCCACATATATTGCAGCAGCATGGTGGGAAACCCTAAAAACCCCTAATATAAAATAAGGTTGAAATTTAGTGTTACATGTATATATATATATATATATATATACCTATCTAGACAAAACATTGACTGTTCCTATTGAATTAAAATGCCTGTATTATCAATAATAAAACTGATGTGACTTCAGTAAACTGTTTTCATGGACCTTGCTATAAAAACAATAGTTTCATGCTAATAGTTTCATACTAAAGTATATGCTGTACAGCAGTATCCAACATTGACTCAGTAACTCAAGGTCCCATCCACTCATATGTCAGATAGTGGAAGGGAGGCAGTCACACACAGAAAAGCCAAAATTCTGGCCTAATGCAAGAGGCTTGATTAAATAAGGCAGCTAATCAGAGAACACCAAAAATCCTTTTACTCATATGCATGTGGTGCTTCCTTTGATGCACAGTTGAACAAAATCAAAACTTAAGCTAAAGAAAAAGCATTCAGTTTAACAGAAAACTAAACAAACATAAAATTTGTCTCAGGTTTTATGCCTTTCAAAGAAAATTCAAGTTTGGATCTATAAAATCTTCAGTAAACAGCATAAAATATGCAGAACATACTTAAACGTATGACCAAGAAGACTGGCCTCCCTCATATCTGTGGATACTCTATTAGCTAATGCCACGTTCCTGCACTTCTGCAAAAAGGTATCAAGATATCAAAGCCTCAGAAAGAGCAAAGAGTTTATTTGTAGCTCATGTGACATTCCAGAAGGTGCTGACTTCTGAACTTACTATAAAGATTAACCATACAGTTATTAACTTGAGAATTTCTATTTCTAAATAGCTTCCTTGCCTACTAACCTTCAATAATATCTAATCATGCTTCAGCAAAAACACGGATACTTGCTGCTTTTAATTCTTATCAACAACTCAGCTATACAATGACTAATATTTTACAGACACAAAATCATTACAAGAAATCTGAGAGAAGTCAAATGATTTCTGTGCAATAATTACTCATGTGGATTAAATTCACTCAATAGGGCTTCTCAGATGAACTTAATGACTATGGTGTAGAAATAAAACAGAAACCAAAGATTCACTCTCCTCTAAAAATTAAATTAACATTGCATTCAATCAATTATCATTTGATCTGAATGAAAATGAAGTTAAACTGACAGGTATTCTCATGCCACTTCTGTTGTGACAAGTTCTCATATTTGGTTATTACTAATCATTGGCTCCAACCCTTCCCATCCTCACCTACACCTCACAGGTGTGGTGTCTTGGAATTGCAGATGTCTCTAAGGATTTCCCACATCTAAAAGATGAACAAATGCTGTGGTTCAAGCTAAGGTGGAGAACTGAAAACATGTATTTGCCCAGGGACAGCAACACTGGGATCCACAGCAAACGTCATCCACAGCATACAATTTGAAATGAGAACAGCTAAGAAGCTTGCAGTAACTTGCTATCCCACTGACAGCTCAGCATTTCTTTAAGATCATCTGCAGGTGAATATTCACTACTCTCTGCAGATATCTCCTTTGGAATCTTGGGCCAATTTCTTTATCCCCTTCCCAAGTGGTAAACTGATGCAACAGGTATTCGTGGATAGAGGGAGGTAATGAAGAGACGAACGAAACAAACTTACCTGAACAGATCTCTTTCCTTAAAAGTGGGCTTGAGTTTTATTTGTCACACACAAATCTTCTGTCCTGGCAGCTCACTGCAACTGGGATCTTGAGTAAGTTAGGACACACTGAGAGGCAGATTCATTCCAATGCTCCTAGTTCCTAAAAGGCATTTCACAGTAACAGCAAAATCAGCTGAAGCTCTCAAGTAGAAAATCAAGAAAAGCAGTTTGAGCTTTGATTCATACACAGCTTTCAACTGCTTGGAGGGACTAGATCAGATGGGAATCATTTCAGAAAAACTGATGCCACTAGAGAAAATAGTCCCATACATTGGTTCTGAAACACTATTCTCTGTTACTCCAGATGAAATTGTTTACACTAAACATGTCTGTGATGGTGAGGAACTGTGGTGTGAAAGTTCATCTGCTACCCACTCAGACACTTCTGAGGGCTCAAGCCAGTGACCACCAGCTCCTGCAACAAACAAGTTTATCTCAGGGGCCAGACTTCAATGCTAGTTTTAGCTTTCTGTTTAAGACATCCAACCAAGCCTTTGCCTGCAGGCTTTCAACTCCCATTAGACTCAACACAGATGCCATCAAGTTTCTCTGAGAAGTGTTCACAAAACAGACTGTTTTCATTGGCACTTCCAGTAAGTTGTCTTCTCACCTTACCAAACTGGAAACAGGCAATGTAGAGGAGATTGGCTATAGCAAACAATGTGTTAATTAATTACTAGGCTAATGCTAAGGAATATTAATTCCTACAGTTTCTGGATCATATGATCTCTCTCCTCTTCCAACAGCATGCTCCTGTAAAAGTTAGTTCAAAATATACACTTCAAAAAACAAACAACCAACTCCCCCCATCAAAAACCCAACAAATACAAAACACAAACATTTTTCACATCAAAGCAGAAACTTTTACAACTGTTGTATTATTTCTGTGGATTTTTTCCCTATACATGGTAGGAAATACTACACTGTTCCTAGGTCTCTAGGATCATTCTAGTATCTATTGCAGTACATGTTTTATTGTACACATCCCAGCAAGCTACACCCTCTGACCTTCTAGAAATCCAGAATAACCTTACTAAGAGAGCAGTATATTCTGCTGAAACTCTGCACAGTTATTATACCATGTAGAAACCTCCCCCATCCCACAAAAACCAGGCTCTAGATCTGGGTATTTCTTTTTAACTGCTATAAAAGATATACTTAGGAATTTTGATTATATAAGTTTTATCCCTCCTCTCTCCCTTTGAACTTGATGAGCTTCTATGCTGTAAACAAGAACTATTATCTTGTCTATGACAATAAATATTTCTGGAATAGCAGGACTTTTATGAGACATATAAGATGTCACATTTTAGGGCTTAGGAGATCCTGGAAGATGGAAAACAATGTTGTCCATCAAACAACATCAACAATCAAATGCTCTCAAAGTACTTCCGTGACCATTTACCATTTACAACACAAGGTTGAAAGATTTGAATAAGGTCTTTCATCCTGTACAAGTTTAAAAGACCAAAGAACCAGTTCCAGACCCTTCTGCAAAAATATGTAAATTGGTAATTAATATTATAGTTAATCCAGACTGGAAGAAAGAAAGATGCTTTTCAGTCATTTGGTTCATTTTTTTGGAACATGTGAAGTTAGGACTATGATACAGCATGCTGCAGGACAAAGACAATGGGTTTGGAATGTTAAAAAAAATACAGAGTTTTGGAGTTTTGTCGCTCGGTTGGGATCCTTCTTTTGGGGGGGGGGGTGTTGTTGTTGTTTTCTAATTTGGCGGGGGGCGGGTTGTTTATTTGTCATTTTAATTACAAGCATTCAGCCCAGTCGCCTTTTTCCGAAGATTTCCAACAGGAGACTCTGTTTCCAACATCCTGCCTAGTGCAGAAACCCCCTTCCCAGCCAAGGGCGCTGGGAGCCGCCGGTCGCTCCAGAGCCGGTGCCCGCTGGCAGCCGCCCCACGCCCAGCACTCCCTGATTCCCACCGCAGGGATCCGGGAGCCGCTCCCGCCCCGCGCTCACGTGACCGCTCCAGGGAAGTGGGTGAAAGGTCGCGCCGCCGCAGCCCCGCCCCGCGAACCCCCGGCCGCTGCAGGCCTTTCCACGCGCGCCGGGAAGGCGCTGCCAGAGCCAAACAAAAAAAGTTCTCAGAGAAAAGGACCGCAAGCAGTGAAACAAACGAAGTACATCTCACGGCGAGGAGGGAAATAGAAGAGGGTGTACTCGGTTTGCGCAACTGAAGAGTTTCTGCTCTGGTTCTCAGCGCTGAAAAGCCTCAGTGGTTCGATGTTACAGTTTTAACCACGAACAATGACTTGTTCCTGGAACAAGGTCTTCAATCAAGACTGTAACACCTCAAAATTTTAGAGAGCCCTCCGATCAACTTATCTTTCAAGCCAAGTTAGAGCTGTGACGGAGCCCGATACCTGTGCAATCACGTAAATTTACATTTCCTAGGCTATCAGAGATCCACACAACGCTTAACCTACACCACCACCTGTACTCTCTAAAATGGCAATCAGTAGTTTGTATCGATATGCTTGCAACAGGAAAACAACCTGTTTTCCACGGAAGCTCACAATGCTCATTTTATGTAACACCCGTTCACAATGGCCAGAAAGCACATAAAGGAGTTTGCAGATCTGGAAACTGTACACATCAGACGCTCAGAAGAATATAAGGAAAGAAAAACGAAAGCGTAAGATCACCATTTTCAGTGCTACGCTAGTCCACACGTGAAAAGGAAACGAGTAGTTTTCTGTTCTGCAATAGTAATAACCTCTAGACTGCAGATTACACTCTAAGTGCTGACAATCTGCCAAGTTAAGAGGAAGAATGAGATGTTTGTCTTGATCCTACTTTGCACTTTTCTCTTTCCAAAAAAGGTGCTTCCTCTTACAGTTTCATCAACACTAGTCCAGATCTGTTATAACTGGATTATAGCTGAAGTAATATTTTAGGCTGAGTTTTCTCTTTTAAACCAGAGAACACACCGCAAAACACCAAAGTTGTGCAAAGATGAGGCAAGAAAATGGAATTGCAAAATGCTGGAAAAATCTTCATCTACCTTTTACAAGAAGTCTAATTAATTAGCCTTCTCATAAAATAAACCTGTCATGCCTTGAACAAAATAATACATTTTCGGTGTGTATCTCCAAAGCAGTTTGCAGTGACTGCGGTTTTTATAGGTTTCACAGGCTGGCACACGGGCACAGGGACTAGTCTTTCTCTCTCACACACAATTATTTCGTTTCTGCACGCTTGAAAACCCACTCCTGATGCTACGCCGTGTACACACTTCTACAGACGTGAAACTCCTCCCGGTCATGGGTCACAGCCATGAACCTGCGGGTCACCAGTGTCACCTTTTGTTGACGCGGTGGCGCAGGTTTAGCCAATCTCCCCGTGTCGCTGTGTCACACCGCTCCCTGCCCCGCATCCCCTGTCCCTTATTTGCAGCACTAAGGCACTAACCATGGGCAAATCCCGAGCAGGATGCCAAGGACACCGTGCCTTTACAAGTCTCTCTCCAGCGCCCGCCGGCACCGCGCCCACCACCCACCCTGCCTTTCCATCTTTTTCTCCAGCAAGGACAAGCCCCGCTTAATAGCAGCACCCGGCGCACTCGCACAAGCACCACACAACTTCGTGCTGGACCTAATGGAAACAATAATTAGGCCGAAACCGGACCAACCTATTCCGCCCGCCTGCCCCCAGCGTGGCCCTTCCACATCCCCGAGGAAGGCGGACGCGCTGCGGGCGCGCCCCGGCTGAAGGGGGAGGGGAGCGCAGCCCGCAGTGAATCAGCCGGACACGGGAGGCGGGGGCCCGCCGCTGTCCCCTTCCCGCTCCCTGACACCGCCGGAGCCCGGTGCCCACGGCCCCGACGCGGCGGCCGGGCCCCGTCCCGCTTACCTGCAGAGACCGGCGGTGACGGGCGGTGACCGGTGCTGGGCGTGCACGCCGGGAGCTGGAGCGGCCGCTCGGAAAGCAGCGATGGGACGCCGGCCGCTCCCCTGCACGCCCCGGGGAGGCGGAGCGGAGGCGGGCGGGGAGGTGCCGCGGGAGGGAAGGGCTGGGCTGTCCCGTCGGCGGGAAGCAGGGCGCAGGGACTCAGCGAGGCACTGCTAGGCTGGGGGGAAGTTTGGGAGAGAGCGGGGGCCGTCCTCGTGTTGTAGCAGGGAGGGGGAAAGACGGTCCTAGTGGTCTCCCAGCGGTCCGCCAGAAGGAAGTTCTAGGGATTGTCGGGAGAGCACCCGCGGGTGTAAACGGCGGACAAACGTGCATCTTGAGGGAATATTGCACATGGGAGACCTGTTTGGTGATGGACAGACTGCCAAGAAGACAGATTTTGAAACCCCAAGCCTCTCCTTATATGAGCCCAAGGAAACGGCTCTGCTGTAGGTTTCTGGGCTCTGGCAAGGCTGAGGGTTACGCTTTGGGGCAAATGCAGGTGAAGGAGTTTCCAAGGGAACACTCTCACTCATGATTCCTCCTGCTTGGGTGCTCTAGCTGAAGGCTCACTCTTTTGAGTCAAGGCTCGCATTAGGTTAGGGGAGTAGGTGGGATAGAAGAGCAGATGCAAAGCACCAGTACTTGCAGTGCTATGGAGATACTGCCAAGGAAAAATGGGAGTTACAAAGAGGTTTAACTCTGACTCCTGTGTGGGAAATGTCACTGGAGGTTTTCTTCTTTGACCCATGACTAGAGTAAAGCAGTAAGGTCCTTAGGAGGCCACACAAGCACAGAGCGCCAGCATGTGTGGATGAGGAAATGAAGGGGAGAGCCATCAAGAGCTTTCCTTCCTGGGCCCTGTGTGGGAACTCTCTCTGACAGTTTTCTCTTTTAAACCTGGGTTCTGACTATGGTGGGGTATTAGATGAGTGAAATCTTTACAAGGGAGCACAAGTGCAGAGCCCTCATAAAGACCAGCAATAGCTTTTAGTCCTGGCTCCTTCTGTGTGGGAGCCCCAAGGTGGAAGTTTGAGGTGCATCCATGGAACTGAGTTGGCCACCTGGGAAGGACCAGCCAGTCCCCACTGCTACAGCAAATTCTGGAATTTGAGGGAAATAAGTGCAGTTAATACAGCTCAGGAAAAGTAACTATATTCTTTAAAAAAAACCCACAAAATCATGAAAGAAATTCAAACAAAAGCAAAGGTGCCAGTGTCATGGCAGAATGGCAATCCATTTGAAAACGACTTCCTTTTGAATTTGTAATAGACTAGTCCCTTTCAAGAGCTCAGAGCTGGAATATCTGATGCTCTGATTTCAGCATCATAACAGCTAGAGTACTGCTCTGTCCCAAAAGGAGGTCATGGCCTGTCAGGCTGCAGTGGTGCCAGTATGAAGTCTGTCCTTCGAACTAGCAAGAGCTGGGATTCCTGCATTTTTCACTTGTGTGCAAATCCACCCAGCCACGCACTCCTGCGTGCTGCAATCTCCAGGATGTGGCTGAAGAATTCTAAAAACACAAACGTGACCAAATTCAGAAGCATGGACACTACAGTCTAAATCTTTCTAGATCTAAATCTTTCCATTACCCTTAAGATCATGCAGTGTCAATGAAAAGAAAAACTCACTTCTAGTCAGAATTGTGTTGTATGCCTAATGATGCAGTTGTAAGGCTTTTTTGTTTTAGAAAGAAACATAAAGCCTAGAAAAAATCAAGGGGAGGAGGAGAAAAAGAAGAGGGATTTACATCTATTAATATTACAGGGGGAGAAAAAACCAAAAGAATATGTCACCAGCTACACCCATCAGAAGAATTCATATTTACATATTTTTAGCTTTGGCACACAGGAATATAATTTCGACAGTTACAGGAAGGTTAATTAATTAATTACTTAGGAAAAATCATGTGTGCTTTTCATTATGCACAAAGGCAACCAAAAATGTCTTTTTAGGTCTTTCTTTCCTTTCTTTCCTTTCCTTTCTTTCCTTTCTTTCCTTTCTTTCCTTTCTTTCCTTTCTTTCCTTTCTTTCCTTTCTTTCTTTCTTTCTGCAGGTGCCTTTTAGAATTGAAATATATATAAAAATACATGTATATAAATAACAACAATAAAAAAATCTGCTTTCTTCCAGTAGTTTTGTACATATCTTGGTCTCCAGTCAACATTTTCAACTACATATGAAATCAGGAGATAATCAGTCAGCTCAGAACACATGTTAGTGTTAATTATTTTGTTCTCCAAATAATTGTGCAAGCTGTCATGGATTAGGGAGCATTAAGACAGAGTGCTTACTTTAACATGATTAAGTCCCCTGCAGATAACCTTAGTAAAGACTCGAAAAGTATTGCATTACATAAGGCTGTGATGATTGCAATTTAGCTAAACCTGACTTGGCTCTGTTTAATTGGCAAGTGTAAACCTCACAGATAATCCCTGAGAATAGTTTCCAGTGGTCCTGACACTGACATCTAGGTCAGGGTCTATTCAGCCATTAACCCACAAGAAGCAAGTTTGGTACCTCTTACAGGAGTACAACAACCTAATCAGAACAGTGTACACCTTTTATTGTGGCAGCACGCACTGCTGAAATGCTCTACCTTGTCTGCTAACTATGTTTCTTCACCTAAGGGCACAAGTGATTCTGCCTCTCATGCCTGCAACTGCAGTTGTCTGTGTGACTGCAGCATGGCCTGTGCTTCTGTAGCAACCTTGCATTGCTCAGCAAAGTTAACTTAATTTTCCTCTATAATTGACCTATTTATAATTTTAAAAAAATTATGAGTGTCATCAGCACAGACCATATGTGCTTAGTGCTGTAAGACTTCTTGTAGTTAATTCTGATCCTTATTATCCAAAGAAATCAAAATACTCAGTGACAGAACACATTTATCTATGTCTTGTCAGACTGAAATAATATTAGTTTACAATGGGGGATATATAGTCCTTGAACTAAATATATTTGATTATCTTACCCCAGCCCTTCAAGACTTTCTGGTTTCTGTACATGCAGCATGGCTTCTTTGTAGCAGTGTTTCTTACTCGATGTACCTATCTTTCGTTATTTGCTAAACCTAGATCTGGTCTGGAAACCTGATTAGTGCAATTTTGTATTTCTCTGTTTTAGTGGTTTTTGGTTTTGTTTTGTTTTTTAATTTATTTGGTTTCTCAGGTTGCTGATGTCAAGCAGTTTTAATATAGATAAGCAATTCTCTTCACTATCTTGAAGCAGAATTATTTTGCTTATTGAAATTGGATTATTCAAGACCTTCAGGGCAAAAATTTATTGTGTGCAGTCTCAGTTGCTCGAGCAGATATTTTCCCAATTTGCTTGCTAATGAAAACACCACTACAGTTTCATTTTATATGAGACCAAGACTACTTGGTTGTTTTTTTTTCCCCTGGTCATCTCCCCTGGTGCCTAAAAATGAAAGTTTCCGTAGTTTGGATGTAAGCACAGATAAGTCAGTGTCCCACAGCCACTGATAGCCTGAGTGGCAAAAAAAATCAGTAGAAAGTGAAACAAAGAACAGCTCAAAAACATAATGTCATGTAGACAGGTAAGTGTATGTATGTTTATATGCCGGGGATCTAAGGGTAATAGCAAAGGAGGCCAAATAAGGCCCTCCCTGACAGGGGTGCCTCCCCATGGCATCTAAGCAATGTTCCCCATGAGCAGGACAGTTCCTGTGACAGCAAACAGGATCGATCAGATATTAGACAAGTCTTCAGACATGAGGCAAGTCCAAGACTGTCAAGGTGGAAAACAGATAGAAGCAAGTTGGCTGCAGTAGTGCACCGAGAATGAGACCCTTTGCTTAAAAGCTACTCCCAACCTAAGCAGGGAGTCTCACTGGGACCTTGCAGAGCAGCTTCTTCCGACAGCTCTTATCAAGACCGGACATCTGCACCCTGTGCCTAACGAGGCCCAGAGGTCTGGCAGTCCAGGAAGGGTGGAGGGAGAATATCCTCAGGACCCTGACATTTAGATGTGTGCAGACTCACAAAATGGCCACATTTATCTTTTATCTCAGCCACATGAGTTCTTTGGGTGTCCTGTGTAGGGCCAGGAGTTGGACTTGGTGATCCTGATGGGTCCCTTCCAGCTTAGCATATTCTATGATTCTGTGAAGGTCCTTATAAAATGCAACGTCCAAAAGGATACAAAACATTTTGTCAGGGACAAAATGTTGCAAAGCTGTGTAGTGCACATAACTGACCAGTGGAAGGCACTGAGTGATTCCATGTACTGCAAGTACTGCCCATGCCTTGCCATATCCTCCATTTCCTCCATGTTCCAGACCACTCCTTTTTGGTATGAGTCATCTCAGCTGCTGTTGTTATGCTGAGTAACACCAATATCTGCCAGCACAGTAACATCTCAGACTTTGAGCTGGCTTAATGTTTTCAATTCTTAAAATATTTTCTCTTGAAGATGCAATAACAATTCAGATATTAAAGCAGGACAGTGTCTTGCCATGTCTAGTACTACTTTTTCTAACCAGATAAAATGTATGCTGCTAACCTCACTTGACTGAGTTGTCAACAGGGTTATCAGCCTAACCTGTGGCAGTCAGATTTAGCACAAAACATATGGTGCGTGTGTCTGTGATTGCAACAGCAGAAAGATGTTTTGGAAAAACAAATATGCCCCTCTTCTCCTAAACAATATCCTTTTTAGACCGCTTTTAGTTTATTAATTTTTCTCCAGTGAGAAAAGCATTTTGTTTTTAAGGAATGGAAAAATAAATCCAAATAAAACAACTGTACCTTTCCAGTGCTTTATAAAACTATCTAGGCTTTGCAATCTACCTGGAAAGTGAGCACTTGCAGGTGCTGTTTAACCAGTAAGTAATACATTATTACTTTAGAAATTAAATTGATTCTGATAATTCTTGATGGCCATGGTTCTGTTCCGAATGTCTGGTATTACTATTTTGAACAATTGAGATAGTCTTACCCATTGTAACATTGCCTCCAAAGAGAAGACCGGTGGGGCTAAGTGAACACAAGCACTTATCAATATCAGTTCAGAAGTGGATAATTATAGGTCTAATATGCTACAGGCCAAAACATCCATAAACTTAGCAGGTACCTAATATTTTTAGGAAAGTTCAAATTTTTAATTAAGTGACCATGGGTACACTCCATTGAGATTTCCCAAAATGCCTGAGCATCTTTGGCAGAAGAGTTCAAAATAAATTTATTGACATCTGCATACCCTATGTTCCAAGCAATTCACTGTCTCTCCAGGTTATTTTTAATATATATTGACCAGGAAGACCAAAAGGAAAGCACTGTTGTGGCATACAGAAGAGATAGCCTCTTCTGGGCAAGTTCGTAGGGGATCCTCCACCCAGAAAAATGGGTCAAGAGGCCATTTGGTAAGAACATCCACAGCAAGTGCCAGATCTGCACACAGAAAGATTTTTACATCTCATGGTTTTCATTTCTCTCCTTCTGATGTTTCACTTCTTATATCTTACTTTGCATGTTTTTGACTCCTGGCTTTGACCTTCACAGTCATACTGAGTGAGAAATATGGATCTGATACAATCCTGGATGGAGAGGATGGATTACAACCCAGGTACAAAGGACATTACACACAAGACTCATAGCATGTGCCTAAGGTTAACAGTAGCAAAATGAAGCCTGAACAGGCTTTAAAAGGAAAGTATGCAGTTGTAAGTTTTCTAAGGTAAGGGAACATGTCAAAAATACAATACTAAAGGTCACTGTATATTAGAAAAAGCCACAGTAAATGGTTAAACATAGTAATTCTAATGTTTATGACACTCCCTAAACTCTGCAAAACTTTGAGAAAGAAAACCCTTTGGCCTGAAAATACATACCATTTCTAGCAAAAACTTGAGGTCTATTTAGAGACCAAGTCTGAAATGAAGAAAGTTCAATTTCTTGCTACTCCAATTTACTGGCAAAGCATGTCAACGAAGTTCCTCATTGATATTCATAGTTCAAGACAAGCAGAGCACATGGGAAGGCCATGCAAAACTTGATCTGCTGAGGAGTATGTAAGGAGGAGAAACTTCCTTTTGTTTCACCTCGTGTTGCCATTTTAGACAGAATGGAGAATGCATGAGATAAGACTACATGCTTCCAGCTGAATGGATTAAAATATTTGAAGTGGATTAAAAGATTTGAAGTGGATTAAAAGATCCTCCCACTTTCTTCATAGGTTTTGAACAAATAAAATAAAACCTTAGAACCTTGCAATGCTCACTAGGACTACTGTCAGTAGTATAGCATTGCTGTGTTAGTGGAGCCTTTTTCCTTCAAACATTAGCAGTTTACCCCTGGGGACTGAAGCACATCCTCATGTCATTATGGCATTTTCTTTATTCACTATCATGCTCACCAGATATGCCTTCTTTAATAAGGAATACAGCTGTGTGAGGGCATAATCTTCCATTCTGCCCTTTGTGTTGTGATCTTTTTTATTCTACATATCAGAATATTTCTGAGAAAATGTAGGAAATTTGGATCAGACCAATGCTGCCCAATCAAGTTTCTCTTGGTATCTAATATCAGTGCCAGAGCTATTTCCATACTAAGACAGATAAAATGTCCAGTCTTGAACACCATAGTCACAGCAATCAAACTGAAATCCACGGATCTTTATAAAGACTATTCCTCATCCACTTGCTTCAGGAAAGATGAAGTTATTCTAACTTTGCAAGTTCCTGAAAGATGGCTCATTTTCATTATAATGTTAATCCTAAAATAAAAACTCTCTGTGCTGTAGTTTCTCTCAGATCACACCACTAGATTTCCATAAACAGGCTGCAATATGGGCTTCCTTAGACTTTGTTTCAGATGTATAAGGCATAACCAACACATTTTAAGGCCCTGTAGATTTGCAGTGTATGCAAGTCTCATCTTCAGTCAAAGCTGAGTGTACACATATGATTAAAATCTACCTTTGTACCTTTTCTATTGAATTTTTTGTATCTTTTTATACTTGCAGCCACAATAAAGCATAATTTATTTTGTTGTTTTTTCTTTACCTTCTATAGTACCACCAAATCAAGCAAAGCAGAATGCTAAGTGGGTAACAAGGAGAAAAAGTCCTTTGGAAATTGGAACAGAACATGAGAAGGCAAGTGTGGGAAAGCTTGGGCATGGACAGTGTTTGCACCATAAGAAAAGCAGTTTAAAATCTCTCTGTGTAGTTATACTTCATATCCAGGTTACTGATGAACCCCCTCACCTGCAGCAGTGGTGTGCAGGCTGCTGCTGGGGTCAGGTCCAGCATGGAATGATGCTCTGCATATTGTTCTTGCCATGACTGTTGGGCCTCACCACTGTCTGCACCCTCAGAACCCGATTGTCTTCCTAGTCAGATATTCTTGTGTGCTTGTGTGCTTGTTATGGCATCAAATAACACAGCTCTTTCGTGGATTTATGGTGCTAATACATGAAGATGTTTTAGTTCCTTGCTCTGCCTGTACAAATTCAGTTGCGGGATTCTGGCATTCACTTTCCTCCAGATTCTCTCATGCCTTGATGCCTTTGTTGGCCCTGATGCTCTTTGAATCTTCTTGCATCCTTGCTGGGAAAAGAGAAAATATAGGTAGCTGCTGAAGCAGAATCTTAGTTAATGCTCACAAGTGTTTAAATTAGAAGCCTAACTCTTCCATACATCTGCCATGGAATCTCTAAAATCAAGCAAGATAGGGCTTTTTTGCCTTCCCCCCCCGCCCCGCCCCCCGTCAGAAACTGACACCAACACCAACAAAGTCACTGAGTAGTTCTACCAGTAAAACTTTATAATAGAAAGGAAAAATATTTAAAGGCTTGAGAATTGCCAGTTTTAAATGTTACCTTGGCGGTTGTTTGTTCTAGAGCCTTCTGTTCTGCTGTTTGTATTTATTCTTACTGCATGAGCAATCTCCTTCCAGACCAAATAATTTGTCACGTTTGGAAAAATGTATTGCTGTTATATTTATGTAATTTATTGTTTCCTGATCACATTGATGTATCTACGTGTATAAAAGCAAAGCAAGTCTGGAAAAAGTGATTTACACTTGGTGCAGAAGGCAATGAATTTTGTGCTACTCTTCACCTAAACATAAGCAGGTGTAAGGTTGGCTTTCTGAGTAAACAGCTGAGAAAAACATCATAATATTTTTCAGTTTCTGGAGCAATTGAAGTATTTAGTCCTGTTTAATGACCTTGTGTTTATCAAATCATCCTGATGAGTAACAAAAATTGTTACAGAAAGCAAAATGTTTGGCTAACCTATTTACCAACATTAAGTTCAGCTCATATCAGTACAGACAGCAGAAGGTAAACCAAGGGCACAAGTCCTTTACTGCTATTTGGCCGGCATCTTTGAAGTGAGGTAAGCATCCAGTGGACTTTGTTCTTATTTGTGACTGAATAGTTCGAGACAGTTCAATTCTGCTCAGTTTTGTGGTTGTACACAAAGCACAAATTCTTCCTCTATGTATCTAAAACATGCACATAGAGAGCTGGGGTCAAATGAGGAAAAGTGACTGGAAGTACAGATCATCAGCATGTTTCACAAACAAGTTTTCTGGGACTCAAAGAATTATAATATACACAACTCTGTTGGCTACTTACTAACCTTTAGACAGGTCAGCTTCCTAGGTAAGCCATATCTACCAGGCTACTGGTAAAAATACTGTCAGCCATGGAATGATTATTACAAAGTCCTGTTTTCTGGAGGTTTGCACTCTCATTATCTGTGAGAAAAGTGTAGTTTGCATTTGTGGCTGAGAAACTAATGAATGATGGTCTACTAGATGACTAGAACATCACCCGCAGTTTAGGATTGGTGGGAAATGGCTAAGATAAAAAAGCCATGAATATGTGGAATTATTAAAAGTATAAAGGGCTGAGAATTTTGTCATCCTCTAAATGACAATATGTAAGAAATTGAATTGGTCAGAGAAGGGACTCAAATCACAGCTGTCCTTCAAAGACTATACTTTTCTGAATGATTTAAAATGAAGAATAGTAGAGAAAATCAATCACAGAATGCAAGGAAAGAGTGCTTTCTACCAAAGTTCATAAAAACAGTGTAGTGTGGTATTTCTCAGGAAAACTTATGAAGGCCTAATATTTGTAGCAAAATGAGAATGACTCTGCCAGTGACTGATTTTACATGGCTTTTAGGAAGCTAATGATTTGAATCATTAATTTGATACAGGAAAATTTTGGTTTTAGAAATAATTACATGAAAATTACTTTGTAGAAATAATGCGTTGGGGGGAAACGACATACTCTAGAATAAAGTCATTTGAAAAAGTCATAATACTAGGTTCCTAAATGCACTTATATTCAAGATTTCAAAGTGATCCTCACCTTGAAAACTGGGCAAGGTACTGCACTGTGTTGCATTAAGTCCTTAGTGTGCAACTATCAACTGCATACGTTATTGAACAAGCACTTTGTGCAACATGTTCAGTAGAAAATAGGTCTTACTGCTGTCATGTGGCTGTTGCTAAAAATAAAGAAAGAAAGAAAGGCATTGCAAAATATACACTTTGGGGTTTATTACAATGTATCTACCCAGAAGAGATGCTCACAAAACATAGATTGCATATTTTTCTCATTGTGAAACTTTTTCTTCTTACCTTTGAAGTAGGTGCTTTCAAGCAGAACTTGACTAGATGACCGATTGATCTTATATTGTCTGATATTTTCCTTTTTCTGTGCTCTTTGAAATTTGAGGAGGTATTTTGACTCACTTGTTTGGAGGGGGAAGGAAGTTATGGTTTCATTTTTTCATAATTTTTGTGACTGATATTTTTTTATTTCATAATTTTCTTAAAAGAATAAAATTACCTCAATGAAGGTCAATATTCTTCTTAAAAACCCAGCATGAGATGTGTTCAAACAGTTTTTGATTTCTGTATTTGAGGAATTAACTAAATGCAGAGTTACCCTGCTTCCATACTTTTTCAGAGCATACTTGTATTAAGTCCCTTTGAAAGCTGAAGGGCCTTACTTGTTTTTAGTTTTTTTATCTTTGTAAAAGGTCCTAAACAATGCAGGCTTCTCACAGATATCTGTAGTTCTCAACCCTTTAATGAGATTTGAGCTGGACATAACTTCCAGAGATAAAAGTGTGCAGTTTCGCTGGACTTCCTGTGATAGTGTGCAAATGGCATGAATATTGATGCAAATATGGTTGGACTGTTTGTAGATTAGCTAACGTCCCTCATGCCTTTCATCACTAGCTTTCTGTAGAGAGACTTCTGACTGTATCCATCACTACTTTCTAAGTGCCATAATAACAATAATGCAACAGAGATGAGCTTGCAAAACTCCTTTTTCTCCACAGGGTGCATGTCTTCATAATATTCCTCTAATACCGGGTGATTACATTGATAATGTTACTAGTCCTATGAGCTCATGATTGACCTTTCAAGTCGCATCTGAAGCCTTCTAGTGAAAATGTCACCCTCTGATGTAATGGGATTCCAGCATTGCATGAAGGGCCATTACCTACCAAAGATGTCCTTGCCTGAAATTTCATGTGTAGTTGGCCACACTCCTTACCTGAACCAGACGTTGGTATTACAGCATGTGTGGTATGTGCTATGCATATGGCAGTATATCTGTAGGGTAAATATCAGATATAAGACCTGATTTTGCTGGGAAAATTTAGGCATGTTATCCACTCCTGCCCCTCCCTCACAGATATTCTTGCAGCAATCAAGAGACAGTGGAGACCTTTGAGTCAGCCTTTAAAAACAAGTGGTGAAGACAAACAGAGAGAGTCTTTCTCAAACAGACTGCCATTTCAAAAGAAGGCCACAGGCACAAAAACACTTGGCACCCTTGCCCAAAATGGACTCTTGAACTGGACAAGATTCATCGTTTGAGGTTTAGCAATTTATTTATTTCTCTCTCTGTAAATACTGGTGCTAGGACACTATCACCTATGCTGATGTTTACCTTTCAGCCTGCTGACAGACAAGGTGTGCAAGTATGGCTCAATCACACCTTGTTCAGAAAAATCCCACCAAATACTAACCAGTCATGGTGGAAGTCATTTAAAATATGCTTGAATTATTCATACAAATTAAAAAGGAAGGGAAACCAAGCAAAGTGCTTGGTTGGTAAAATTACTAGAGAAAGCATCACTGCTGGTGCCACAACTCTTGGGAACTGTCCAGAATGGCAAAGGTTTTTGTCATGGCCCCAGACCCTAGCCTGCACTGGGGTGCAGAGTTCTGGTGTTTTTGTGTACATGGGGAGTTTATGACTTCTGCAACAGAAGGAGAAAGCACAGTTTATTCAGAAGGCTAGAGTGGGAAACCTCCCACTTTAGAAAGGGAAGGTACATAAAGCCAAAGTGGTGTTTTTCAGGACACCCTGTTTAATGAAAATTTTCCATTATCCAGGCAGTTGCCCCAGTCTGCCATCAGGACAGAGTTTGTCTTACCTCATGGTGGCTCTTAATTCACTAAATCTGATCCCAGGTCTCTCTGTGAGTAATGGCAACATAACCTCTTCAAGGCAGCTGGAACATGAGCCCATAGGCATTGCAATGACTTGTCAGGTCTAAGAATGGAGCCAACAACACTTATCTTACACTTTCATACGTAATTCTTACACACCTAAAATTAAATGTGTTGGATTCCTCCACAAATAAGTTGGTCCAGTGATGTTTAATTATGGCCAAATACTGCCTGCCTACTCCCACTGATCACCATTTCATTTAACTCCATTTCCTCCAATGTGAGTGAAATCTTAGGCTGTGAGACTTAGAACTGGTCCTCTGACTATAATCTACATTGTATCTATGTAGTATGTGAAAGAATGGAATATTCAATTAAGAAAGGAAGTTATACAAAACATTAACTTTAAAGCAAAATATTTCACCCTAATGAAGCAAGAAAGTTGCAGTGACTCATTTTATCTTCACTAAAATGACAGGGTATCCCAAGAAATATCTGCAATTTGATGGAGTCTCATTTGAAATTCAACTCAGTTAATTTATTTCACCTAGCTACAGCAGTAGTGTGAAGACCAGGAAGCCCAAGGTGAACTTTTGCCATGACACTGTGTGAAATGCATTGGTTTGCCATTTGTAATGATGAATTCTTACCAAGGACAGAACCAAAGTCATTTGCAGCTCCTCTATCTTCCCAAGAGAAGTCCATGTTGTAGGATATTGAATCCCTGGCTCTAATCCTGCAAAGCATTCAAATCACTTACATGTGCATTCCGTGATGTTGTTCAGGTGCTTAAAGATGAACCTCCATTTTAATGCTTGTTGCAGGGAAGACCAAGGCCCTAACATGCTGTGTGATGTGTTAAAACAAGAGCAGCATTAATACAAAATACAGTATTTCATCTTCTTTTATGAATTCCAGATCTTCCATCTAAATGACATCTGTGCTCAAATAACTACTTTCAGAAGTGATTTCTTGTCCTAGTTTGGATTCTAGAGGGCATAATAGTGACGAGAAAATGCAATTGAAAAATCAAGACCAAACCCACAAGTTTGTTTTACACACACAGAAAGCCGACCATAAAACACAAAGACAGACAAATTGAGCTTCTCTGAGGCTCACTGCTGGGCTGCTGGTGTGAGGGAGGAAGGATAGAATGGTGCTGGTTCCTTGCCAGGGTTTCCTGAAAAAAACCAGAAAATTAAAAAAAACCCAGGGGACCCCCTAAGGGGAGAAATACCATAGCTGATGAAAAGATATGGTCCTCAGCCCTTGCGCTGCCTCCGCTGGCTGCTGAAGGTGCAGTGCTGCTTGTGTTGCTGAGCAGAGACGAGTACAGATGCAACTTCAATGACTGACAAGCCCCGAAAGAGAAAGATGGCCTCCGGGATTGCTATTTTATAGGCAGTCAATCCCGTGCGATCTTGAAGTCTCTCCCAGGTGCAGGTCATCTCCGGATTGACTAACTGGCACCTGGGAACCACTCCCTGCGAGATCTCGCCACGAGGCAACATGGCGGCACTTCCCGTCAGACTGCCACGTGGCCAAGGCCCGAGGGGGAAAGGGGCTGCCCATGGGCACTTCGGGGCGCCCTGGGTGCCCTGAGCACTGACATCAGGCTGCCCTTGACCCACGCAACAGTGGCAGCCATTTGCGTGGGGTGGTTTCCCCTTGCTGCAAGGGCTACTGGCACATGGTTTGGTGCCATGTTTCATGCACATGGGAAACCCACTGCGCATGCGTGCAGCGCTGGGAGCAGCCAAGCTGAAATCTGCCAACACTCAGCGGTGGTCCCTCGCCGCCGCTGGCAACTGGGGCAGCTCCGTGCCCGCCATGCCGCCGCCACGTGGACCGGCAGCCCGCAGGAGTCGCAGGGCAAATCCTGGCGGCAGCACCCCCCAGCAGGAAGATGGCCTTGGGCTGCCGATGCCGCCAGGAGGAGGAGTGAAGGGCGCTTCCGTCACTGCTGCCAAGCCAGCCCATCCCCCCTCCCTCTTCCCAGAAAGCCCCTAAAACTCCTCAAAACCCCCCAAAACTCCCTCCCCGTACCCCCCAAGAAGAGGGAAAAAACCCAGAGAAAGGGAGAACAGGTTTTAACTTCAGGAGCTTCGTTTCACCCCAAAACATTTTTGTATTAAAGTCTGCTTTTAGGTTTGTTTTTTATTAGATTTCTCTGTAACTGTAGACAGTGGGACCTGGGCTTCAGCTTACCAACTCCACTAACAGGAGTAGCAAATAAGACAGAAAGTCAAAGAATCTTTATTTTTGGTGCATGTCTGGTATTTGAAATACCCTCCTGTGCTAGATGCTACTGCAAGTTAATTTTCAGAAGTAATTTTCTCACATATATATATATATATATATATATATGTTACAGAGATAAGAAGCAAAACCATGTGAGTTACAGAAAATATTGCTATGAGACATGCAGGCTCAGCACCAGAGGCAAAAAATTGTGAAAGAATTCCCTGTAACTGATGACTTATTAAACTAAGGTGTGTTTATAGACTACAGGAATTGGTTAGTTATCTACTTCCTGGAAGTACTTAAGTGTTCGCAGTGTTCGTTTAATTCACTTCAACTGAACAAAGTTGACTATAGCACAAAAATACCACAGGTTAAAGACAAAACCTGGCAAGCTTTAAAAACGGGAAGAACAAAACAGGCATGTGCCACAAACCACTAGAGCCAGCTCTTGTGGCAGTCTCAAGCTGTTGCAATTTACTTGCTGCATGCCTTGTGTGTCTTCCCAAGCAGTCCTGTCTATTGGTACTTTCTATTCAACAACCTTGTCCTAAGGACTGCTGAGTGAGGATCCTGGACCACATGAAAAGCCACTCAGAGAACCTGGGATGCACAGAGAATCACTTGGGGGCTCCTAGGAAGCAATGAATCACACTGGGAATTGCGCAAAATTCCTGTTCTTGGGAGCCTACACTGGTACAGGATTTAAGAGCAATAAATCAAATAAAACCCAAATAAATAATGGATAAATACTTAATTATGTGTTTGGGATTTAAAGGACACTTTCTTTTATGTTTTGGTGGATAAGCAGAGATCCAGTAATGGGAAGAAAGATACAGCTATGCTGGACAGTACAACCACAGGGATTACAAAACAGCTCTACTTGATGTATTTGCAACAGAACTGGAACAGTGGTTAGATAACAATAACAGCACAATTCTGTGTCAATATATGAATGAAAGGAGATTGATTGGCAGAAATACTGAGATGTTCAAAAAAGAAATAAATTCTGAGGGTTGGTGGATACCTTTGTGTTGGGAGGAATGGGTTAAAAGTGGAAGACTGGTGAGGAAGATTGTCAGTAGCTAAACTGATCTTGTGGNGCCCTCTTGGCTTTTTCCCACAGCAGCAGCATCTGGATCAACAGCAGAGGCAGTGTAGGACTGAGGATCACGCTGTTCACTAGCTGTGGTATCTCTTCCTCTTGTGCCCCCTGGGTTTCTTTTCATTCTTTCCATTTTCCAGGAGCCTTGGAGCGGGATTAACGCCATCCACGAGCCAGCCTCCCTTCCTTCCCTTGCTCCAGCAGCCCAGCAGCCAGTCCGGAGGAGCATAGTTTGTCCTCTTTGCGCTTTTATGGTAGTGTTTTTACTGTTTGTAAAATAAATTCTTTTGGTTGATGTTACTCTATTGGATCTCTTGATGCTTTATAGCGCCCCCTAGTGTTCAAACCGGGACATTTCGTAAAGGAAAAGTGGAAAGGACCATATGCAGTTATATTGACTATATATATTGCTTTGAAAAGTAAAAGAGATAGACTCCTTAATTCACTACATCAAAGTGAAGAAAGCCTTCCCCTCATAGTGAAGCTTCCAGCCAACTGGAGACCTTGAGATAACAATTTCTAAGACTTAATAAATTATAATTAGTTCCAGGAGATTACATATAGAGAACCTGAATGTCCCACAGAAATTGTAGTTTTAATATCAGGAATTGTGTGTCTGAGAATGCTGATTTTTGCAAGTATAATGAAAAGGACTGTAAAGACTCCAATAGTGTAACCCCTCCATCTTAGTGATGAGGAATTGTATATATTGATCTGAAACTCCAGATTTTGAAGTGATGAACCAAGAGGTTAGATTTATATTGACACTTTTACCTGTAGCAAAACCATCCTTAATGTATAGCTAGAGAGGTCAGGATAGCCTTCATAAAATACACTGGAAGTATGAGAGTACATTTCAATATAACAAATTTAAACCTTGCCATTTTAGTTATGCACAGGACTGAATTATCTTTGAAAGCTCAGCTGGGATATAGATGAAGCTGGTAATAAAACTCCCTGATTTTGGGGAATGGAAGGGTTAGAAATTAAGATAGGATGCTGGATGATCAATGTTTCTACCTTACAGAAAGGGATCCTTTGTATTTCTGTGTATGACACATCAATACTCAACAATGAAAAATACAAAATTTTGTACCTCTGAAAAATGGGAATTTTGGTATGATTTGGTATGATTTTACCTTAGCTATACCTGTTTCTGTTGTGTACTTTTGGAATCACCTTAATGTAGGACTTGCATATAAATTCAAAATAGATTTTATTGAAACTAAAACAACCATATTTGCCCCAAAGAGGATGAGAAAACGTTGTCTCAAAAATTTCTGAAATTGGACCACTACAAAAATACAGCTCAAAAAAACCAACCTTGTTTAATCGATCATGGTCTGTCAACGAATTAATGACATGAACTAATATTTCCATACTTAAGTCAACCTGCTCACTATTTCTAAGTACCTCTGGAGCACTATAATTAGCTTGGTTACAGGGAGGAACCCTTAGTTCTCCAAAATGAACAAGGAAAGATGTGAATGCAATCATACGGACAAGATTGGGAGTTTTAAATAGTATCAATGATGAAATACTTTATAAATAGAGTCCAACCACAAATGATTTAAACAAGTCAGGACACCTTCTACAATCTTCTCTATCAGCATTAGGAACTAATCAATGGCACTTAAATAATACATTGCCTCAGTGGAAAACAGTTAAGGATAAAGACCACCAATGTGAATTGGAATGTGAAGAAGGTGCCTCTACCCATTGAAATTTGAAAAGTAACTTGGGGTAATGCAACTGAATTTGAAAAAGAATTCAAATCATTGTGCCATCTGCCAAAAGTAATAATACTATGGCATTCACCTTTCTGTCCTGGAAAATTTTGTGTAAGAGCAGTCGCTGGACATCTTCAATTTTTATCTTGGCTATGCCAAGATAAAAAAAATGTGATGATACTTTTTGGCATGGCCTCATTGTTGGTGATGCAATTTATGGACTGCAAGGGGACTGCCAGCAATTTATGGACTGCCAACAATAGCTTTCTATTCCGACACATTTTGTGTGGGAGCAATTATTGAACATAGTAGTTTTTAGCTGGGATTTGCTGACAGTGTGTGAATATCATAGTACATTTTGGTGGAAAAGAAAACATTTAGTTCCAGTGTTGGTGATGCAATTTGTAGGCTGGAATTTAATGGGAAAGTGAATGTCAGCAAAATCTTTCTCTCCTGGTTCCTTTTGTGTGGGAACATTCACCTGAGTTTTTCAATCTTTCACTGCACTTCTGCTCAGTGAAAAAGGGACAAGGCACATTTAGATTGTTAGTCAGATACATACCACCATCTAGTGGTTTTGTTGAATGGCATCGTGGGAAGGTAACAGCTAGCTCTTGCTGATCTGTACTTTCTCAGTGTACCCTCCAACTGCACAACCAACTCTGGGGCTATGCGCTTTCCTTCCCCAAAAATATACTGTTACATTCTTTCACTCCAGGCAAAGCCCATGTCAAAACTGAAAAAGTTCAGCAACTGCTCCCAAACAAAAGGCGCCAGGACAGAAAGCTGATGCTCTCCTCTTTCCCCGTGCAGTCTATAAGCTGCACTACCGAAACTAGTTGTACGTAAGCTGTTGCTGGCATTCACTTTCTCCTTGTGTGCTATCAACTGCACTACCAACACTGGTGACTATGCACTTTCCTTGCACACATGATCACTCTGGAAAGAGATTGTCTCCAAAAAAGAAAACATTCAGTGGCTGCTCTCACATAAAATATTCCAGGACAGAAAGCAGTTGCTGGACTTCACTTTTGCCTGCATCATATTAATTGCACCACAAACACTGTAGTTATGTGCTTTCCTTCCTACCTGCTCTTGAGAGAACTTTCCTGTTTGACCATCCAGGAGCTACTCTGGCAGTCACACTTCTCCTTCCATAGACCTTAATTGCTGGGACCAAAGCCCCTTTGCAGCAGGCGGCTCCAATGGCATGGTGAGTGCTACACTTGACTCCTGCACACCCCACCCTCACATAGTGTCGTGGTTTTACCACTAAAAATAGCGGTCCTGACAAGAGATGTCCGAGGGAAGCCACACACCCAAAAAGAAAAACACACAAATAACACAGTTTATTCCACACACACAGAAAACCGACAATAAAGTGCAAAAACAGACAAATCAAGCTTTTCCAGGGCCTGTGTTGGGGTGGGAACGCTCTGGAATAGTGCTGGTCTCTCTCTTGGGCTCCGGAAGAGACGCCGGAATAATTAGAGAAGGCCCGCGACTGATCTGAGGACCTACAGCAGCACGAGCCTCCACTCAGCTTTCTGAAGAAAAACACTCAGACAGTTAGAAA
>VYZS01026262.1:0-15837 GCA_013400695.1 Neodrepanis coruscans
ATCCTGACTGCAGAGCTGATGCTCCTGCAGCTAGAAAGAGCAATGTGAACCTGCCACCTTATATATGTTTTCAGAATTCGCTCTGGAAGGGCTGAGCTTTGCAATAAAATTATTTTGTCATTTGTTTCCCTGTCACTTTCCCCTGAAAATTATTTCCTGCTCTAACTACTTGATAAACTTTTGCACATTTTGACCTTCTCAAATGTGTTAATTACGAGATATGGATCCATTTGCAGTGCATAATTAAATATGTTTCGCAGTATTTTTCTGACATGTACTAATTACTTCTGAAAATTTACATAAAACTTAAGGCCGGAGATATCCTGGGGTTTAAACAAGAACATAAAAAGCTTTTCATTAGACAAACTAAGTAAAAGACTTTTCACCCTCCAAAATGTACTGTGTGTTATGGGGTAACCATAGCACCCACTAAAATACAGCAGAGGGGGCTGGGGCATCTCTGCCCCAGTGGACTTGGCAGAGCAGCCCTGGCACATTTATGCCTTTCTAGGTTTATTAATTCATAATTGTTCACGTATTTTTCCCCTTAAGTGCATGAAGTTAGAGCGGTTTTGCAAGCAGTGGAACCTTGCTGCCATGTTGTGCTGTCCTATGTCAAGCTCTGTAAATCCAGACTTCAGACCACATTACCTTAAATTTGGATAATGCAGTAGGTACAGCACCATTTGCTCCTAGTAGTGATGAATAATTGCTCAAAGCAGTGTGTGAAATCTCCTGGGAAATTGTACAGGATGAGGTTTAAATGCCAAAACTGGGATTTCACAAGAACATTAGTTTAGTGACTCCTCTTTGGAATTGCTTCTGCTTTTTTAAAAGGTTTGAAAAAACACAGCACAGACCAATGCAAGTAGATCATAAATTTTACTGAGATACAACAGCCTCCACACAGAGCAGAAGAGAGACAGATAAATGATTGAAGATATGATCAAGAGAAGATTAGCAACAGGAAAAATCTGGCTTATGGGTACACAATTTTCTTCCTTAAATGTTGTCAGGAACAATTACAGTAATAAACAGGTAGTTGATTAATCCTAACGTTCAATCATGAAATGTGTCACTCTGAGAAGTTTGATCCTCTTAAGAAGTTTGATCCTGAAAAAGAGAAAAAAGGAAAAACTGATTTGCACTAAGAAAATAAAAGAATGTGGCTGAAATGCTTCTAACTAGTTACCTAAAAAAAAAAATCAGACTTCTGTCTGCATTTCCTTACGTACGTACCCACTGGTGTATAAAAACCCCTAGAAAACCATGGGATTTCAATAATTCACTTGCTCACCTTTGCTGGGGTCACTATTGTAACCTTGTTAACCTGCCTTTATTTTGGAACACGAAGGCTGCAGACTCACCAGGAGCTGGGTAAGCCAGGTAAGAGGGAACCCCTCTGCACAGAGCTTGGATGCGTTTTCCATAGGGTCTCAGGCTTTGGAGTCTGTTCCTTGAGATGAGGAAACGATTCTCTCTGCGTGGCAGTCCCTGAGTACCAAAGAGAGAAATCAAGAAAACAGCACTTGGAAAAACCCTGAATGGAACTCAGAGTCCTGGGGATGAACAGATGGAGAGCAGCCCTGGGGAGGTGCTGGTGGAGGAGAGTCTGGATGAGCCCTCTCAGCCCAGAAAGGCTGATCCCACGGTGTGGGCAGCAGGGCAGGGGGGGAATTCTGCCTCTCTGCCCCCTCAGGTGAGACCCCACCTGCAGAGCTGCCTCCAACCTGGGCTTCCAGCATAGGAAGGACATGGACATACTGAACTGAGTCCAAAGGAAGCACCCAGATGATCAGAGGGATGGAGAAGCTCTGCTGCAAAGAAAGGCTGAGAGGATTGTTTAGCCTGGAGAAGGGAAGGCTCTGGGGTGACCTAACTGTGGCCTTCCAGGACCTGAAGGGAGCTGACAGCAAAGATGGATATTTACAAGGGCCTGGAGCACCAGGACAAGGGGGAATGGCTTCCCACTGCCAGAGGGCAGGGTTAGGTGGGATGTTGGGAAGAAATTCATTTCCTGTGATGGTGGTGAGGCCCTGATACACATTGCCCAGAGAAGATGTGGCTGCCCCATCCCTGGAAGCCCAATTGGCTTTCAACCCACTTTCATCCACCATCCTACCGTGTCTCCTTCAGGTTGTGTAGGAAACTGTTTATCAAGCCCAGACCTCCTGTTTGTTGGAGCAATGATGCAGGAGTTCTTTGAAAACACCTTGGTTGCAACGTAGCCCTGTTAAAATTTTAAAAAAAAAACCTTTTTGTTGCAGACAATATGCAGGGAAAGAAAAGTGGATTGCTAGAGAAAGGCATTGGTTGAAAGAAAGGCTTTACACAGTTCAAACAGTCATAGAGAAAGAACAATATTGGTCCTGTCAATTATGGTGTTTAGGTAAATGTTCCTTGGAGGCTGACGAGGGACTTTGGTCAAAGGTAAATTTCCTCCCCCAATGCCACGTGTGTGATGTGTTCTCCTGCCTAAGGCAGGTGAAGGAATCCAGTGCTGAAAAGCTTAGTGCAGCTCACAGAGCAGCAGAAACAGTCCCATGGCTGCAGGAGCACGTTTTTAAGATTCATCCCTAAAATCTGGTGAAGTTTTGTTGAACCTTTGGTGGTTTTTAGAAACCTTTTGTCTCTTCTGCCCAGTTTTTTTAGCCATCATGGCACCTACTTACAGTCTTGAAGTCCCAGACAGTTTTCCAGCCCTCAGAGCCCTCCTTTGGGTCAGTGCTGGCCCCAGTGTCAGCCTGGTTTGAGTTTTCATTGAAGTGCCCATTCTTGATGTTCTGATTTTTGGGAAAGACCAAAGGAGGTGAGGATGTTTGTGGCTTCATAGGAGTGTTTCACTCAATAAAGCCATAGCTCTAGGAGCAGCTTCACTCTCAGAAACACCTTTGTGAGAGGCAACAGCTAAAGGCCACTGTGGCAGCAGTGAAGACCTTCCTTAGGTCTGTCCTTACCTCACTGGCAAGAGCTGGAGCCAGGAAAACTCCAAGAAGAGAAGCAATCACAATCTGAAAGGAACATTTGAAATTCACAACATTTTAACATTGTGCTGCTTATCTCACATCAAATTATTTACTGCCTTTCAATAATTTTGACTTCTGGTTTACTTTGTGTACAGGCTCAGCATTTTCTGCAGTGGGGTCTGGCTGAAGATGATTTCTGTTCAGAAAAATGTGACATTAAACATTTGCAACCGCTTTCTAAAATCATAGAGTTTCATCAACCCACACGTGTGTTACTCTCCAAACTACTGTTGATATCTTTTGGAGAGATTTAATATTGTTACGATGATAAACTGTGAACAATTTTTCTCTTGGAGACAATCCCTCAAATATTGAATCAGTTCCCAGCTGTGCCCTGAGTTTCTGTAACTCACAGAGGCTGTTTGCCCCTGAGTTGTGAAGGAGAGAATATTGTCCTTTGGACACTCCATGTGTGTGTGTGACCCCTGGGACAGAGCATGTGGAGTCCCATCCCTGCCAAAAGGGAGATCTCACCCATGCACTCCCCACCCCGTTGGCATTTTCACTCTGAGATCTCTGCAGAAATCACTAGGAGTTCCCTCAGTGCCAAGAAAGACTCAAACCCATTTAAAAACTCTCCAGCCTTAAGAGTTTTATGAGAAAGTGATTTGTCTACTTACAGCAAACTTCATTGTGATGGTAGGCCAGGCAAGCTCTGCTGGTAATTGATGTGTACGCTCAGTTTTTATACATAATACCTCAAAGTTAAATGTGAAAATGGGTTTACCTTATTGGCAGGTGCCCCTGTGTTCACACAATCATGACGAGTTTCCTGGGGAAGGGCCTGATAAGAGGAGGCTTTGATACCAGCCTGATTGAATTCAGGGTGATGAAAGAAAACTTGTCATGGTAAGTTTAAAGTATTTAACAGAAACTTTTGAACGGAAAAAAACCAATTATCAGAACCAGTTCCAATAAAACTCATTTTGGTGCTTTGTGCCTAAATGGCAAAGGGCTCAGCCTGGAGTTGCACCTACAACCAAAACCATCCTTCACATCAAGGCAGGTGGGAATCTTGCTGTGGNTGAGGTGTTACTTCACTCTTTACTTTTCTTCCACTACCTCCTCACTCCCTGATAAAATCAATATTTATGGAAAGTACCTGGAGAAAAATCCTGTGAGTCAGAGTTTATTGTGATAATATTATCTCACCTTGACTTGATTGAATCCTTCTCCTTTACATGTTAAAGTTCTTGTTTGGTACTCAGACTTGACCAAAATGGTGCAATTATTCTTTTCACTTGATGCTCAAGATTCTCCTGTTTACATGTTTTTTAGTGGATTACAGTGTCAAATAATGGGCCAAATTCTTTTGGCAATTATGTAGATTAAGAGTAATGCTGTAGCTTAATGATTTTTCATCAGGGTAAAGTAGAATATATTGTGGCTGTTGCTGAAGTTCTTCAGTGAGTGACTGGATCTCCCAGGTTGCTCTACCCTTACCTGTGTCAGCACTTTGATGCTTAGGAAAGCAGCAGCTCATGTTTCTTGGGTGTTTTTCAAAAGAAATGAGTGTATTAAAGTATGGAAAATTAAATTAATAAAAAAACCCTCTCAAAGTAATGGAAAATTAAATTCAGCTTTCCCTTTAGTGCATTTAGAACTTACTAAAGCTTTGTGTTTTAACCTGTGGTGGCTGAACCCTGTCACATTCCTGCTGTAAAAGGCTTATTAGACTGTCAAAATCTACTCTATTTCTGACAGACCTGGAATCTTAGAAACAAAGGATCTTTTCAGAAGAGGGGACAGGGCCAGCTCTTAAGAGCAGTGCAACTTCAACTTAATTAACCTAACTGTGCTTAATACAATTTGATACCTGTTTTGTCTTTTCTGATATATTGCTTAACAGCACAGCTTTGTTACACCTCAGATAACCTTTCCCTGTGTGGACTCTGGTGGCATAAAGCAAATGTGTGCAATTTCCTTTTTTTTGTTGTTTTCCATTGAGACCTGTTTGCTGAGAGATTTCCCACAATCTCCTTCACCTTTTTCCTGATAACAGAGATTACAGAAATATGTTTGCTGTTAGTTTGAGTTCTTGTTTTATTAGGAGGGAACCAGTCTCAATTATGACCTTCTAGTAGAAAGCAGAGTGTGATATATCAAGGGTGGAGTCATGGATGAGGAGGATGGTTGCAGCCACCAGAGAACAACTCTCATGGCGAAATCGTGTGGCCATTGGCATTTTTATGAATTTGAAGAGGAAATCCCCATCCTGCTCCTTTGGTTTGGTGACCTTGTGTGAACCACAGAGCCTCAGCATTTTCACCTCACTCCTCTGGGTGCTGAGGAGGCCACAAGTCACCCAGACTGTCCCCTGGAGCAGAGCTGCTGTTCCTAATCCTGTCACTAACACCAATGCATGTGTTCTGCCCATCGTGGCAATCAAAACTGAGCAGCACTTCTTGTAAGAGTCCATGCACAGAATCATGGAATCCCAGAATGGTTCAGGTTGGAAGGGACTTCAGGATCATCCCCTTCCCACCCCCTGCCATAGGCTGGGATGCCACTCACCAGAGCAGGTTACTCAGGGCCCCATCCAATATATTAAATGAAAGAACTGGTCTGTTGGATGGTTGTGTGGAGGCCACCATGACAGAGGTGATTCTCACCAGGATCTGCCTGCACACCATCATTCAAGCTCTCAGGGATTGGATTCCAGAAGACAAAATGGAGTTTGCATGAATGACCAGCAGAGTTATTCCCAATGTCATTTAATCCTGGATAATACCCTGTTAAATATTGAAAAAAAAATAGAACAGCAAGAGTGGGAACTCCTCTAAAGTTTAAACCAGTGAATAATAGCCATTTGCAGAGTGATTGATTTAGTGAGTCTTACTGAGTTCTTTAAATATATCAGGGTCAGGTTATCTTTGCCAACCCAAAATTCAGATAGGAGGCTTACGACATGAGATATGGACTTGTTCGAGTCATGAAGGAAAGTTCTGTCAAGTGTTTCCCACACCTCCAGCAAGATATAAAAGTTGAAGGTCTCTGGGATTTCCTTGCGTTCTTACCTTCTGCAGCCTCTTGTTCTCATCAGAAGGGAAAATGAAGAGACTGGTGAGTATCTCCATTTACATTGAACTTTCAATACTAATGTTCCTAATTTTAAAAAACAAGGACAGAGGAGAAGATGCTCAAGTGAGTGGTACAAGGCAGGGTACAACAATCTGTGTGTTGTTTCTCTGGGTGGTTCTGTGGGAATCCTGCATTTCTTGGGTCAGTGCAGTCAGTGGGAGCATCATTTGAGAAAAGACTGCAGAACTGGTTACAATTCATGATTTAATAATTGCAGCTGTAGAGGCAAATCAAGAAGTAACAAGGCATCATGGAGGGACTTCTGAAAACACCAAAAATGTAATGGTTCAGTTTTCTGGTTTTTCAGTTCCAGACAAAAGAGAGCAAAGTAGCAAGAACAGTACAGTGGAGGATTGTAGCTGTTTTCCAGTAATACACTTTACGTGGGTCATTTCTCAAGCTGATGCTACAGCTGCTGCCCTCAGTTCATAAGGTTTTGAAGTCACTGTCTTGTGTTTTACTGAGTGAGTTTGATGATTCCTTTCACAGGCTACTTTCTTCATTTGGCTGGGAGTCTTCTGGACTCAGACTTCTGCATTGGAAGTAAGTAAACTGATGAACCTTCTCCTGAATGTTAATTTAAAATGTGTTGGATCCCTGGGCAGGGGGAACAGGGTAGGCAGAAAAGCACTGAAGGAACTAAAAAGTTGCTCAGTGTAAAGTGTAGAGAAAAAGAGCTTTTGCCAGTGGCGACAACTGGGGCAAAGAGAGGGTTCTCTGCAGGTGCAAAGTAACAAGAAATCTGAGGGACACAGGTTCCCTGAGCTCCAGGTAAAATTTGGAGACTGGTGTGGTGTCCTGGCAGTCCCAGATGACTGGGGTGTCCCTGGGTTTCCCTCAGCCTGCAGGAGATGTGCCTGTGATCTCCTGATCACACCAAGAGCCTCCTCAGGCTGCTCGAGGGTTGTGAGGGGGTTCGGTATTTCCAGGAAGCAGCTGTTCAAAGCAAAGCCAGCTGGTGAGCAATGATTCTGTGCTTTTAGCCAAAGACCTTCAGCCTGCGGGAGCCTGGCAGTGACTATGTCACTGGGACTATGACCATCCACAACGCGGAGCAGATCGTCGACGTCCACGTCCGCTCCGGCATCTACTCCTCTGACAGCATCTTCGACTACTCCCACGTGAGTCAACCACAACATCTAATCCCTGAGCAAGTTTTTCAACTCAGGAATTATTGCAGTGTATTCTCACCCCATCATGTCCCAGAACACTGTTTCTTTGGAGGCTCCATCGCCTTCCCACCTCTCGGGCCATCTCCTTGTTTCACCCAGTTTAAAACACTTGTAATGGAACCTGAGGCGGCAGTTCATGAGTGTGAGAGGAATGGCACTGACCTCAGTGAGGCTGGAGTTGAAGAGGGATTGACAGCACACTCATGTACAACAGAAATCTGTCAGAAATGATGCTCCCAGTCTTACAGACACTGGCACAGGCTTCCATTCCCTTCCATTCCCATGCAGAGTCATTGCACAGTAGCAGCCTCTGTAGCCACTCAGGGTTTCTTCTAGATGGCCCTAAGGAGTAGAAAACACCAGGTAATATCAGTGCTAGGCATTTTTAATTAAATATTTAACCTTGACTCTTTCCATCCCAGGGGTATATTGCAACCAGGTTGTTTTCCCGAAATGCCTGTTTTATCATGAAGATAAATAAGGAAGACACCCCAGAGCTGCATGAGATTGGACATCTGGCCTTTGAAAGACAGGTGAGTGTGTAGTGAAACCCTTCTGTCCTCAAGGAGGGTTGGAGGGGGCAGTGATGGGAGCCCCCAGTGCCCCCAGAACTGCTGCTCTCAGGAATGTCTTTTGCTGCCTTAGCAAGGACAGAGCTGTCCTGACAAGACTGAACTTCCAGGGAACACCACGTAAAACATTCTCTTGAGATAATGAGCAGTCATGCTCCCCCTGCAGTTTGAAGTAGATTGTCAAGGTGTCTCAGACTGTACGATCCCCTGTCCTTGGAACTGATGTCATTTGACCATTTTGAGGTGATCACGATACAAGTCCAGGCAGACCTTCTGTTTATTCATTGTCCTGCTGATAGTCTGAGCTTGACAAAGCTTGAAATCCACTATTTTTTTTTCGCAGAAAAGAATTTAGAGATCAATTGGCTTTGACCAGACTTTGACTTCCTTATTCAGGCTGAAGTTTCAGAAGGAGACTGGAAGTATTTTTTGGAGATGACCTGGAGCTCTGGCCTCTTTTGTGCCAGCCCAAAAGTAGCACATTTAGAGCAAAACTTGCTGCCAATTAACATAACTTATTATGGCAGTAATACAGCTCAGGTTTGCTGTGCTGGCAGAATTAACATCTGAATTTCTGCACAGATTAAAAATATTTCTTTTCCTTTAAAAGCATGAAGCTTCTCTACCTGATGTTTTCTGTGAGGCAAAGGAAAGTGACTTTAGATTTGGGAGCCAAAGCTGCATTACTGATGATGTGCAACCTCTCCTTTTCAGACCATGAAGGATATGTACTCTCCAAACAATGTGTGGGCCAAGTTTCAGTCTGGTGATTCCTGGTTTGGGCGTTTGAAGGACTGGATTCGCTATGGCAAACAAATTGAGCAGCTCTGCACGGGGCTGCCCCTCTACGAGCTCGTGGCCACTGACCGTGAGTTACAGACCAGAATATTCTGCTCCTCTTCCAGGGCAAAAACCCCCTCCTGTCCCTTGAACCCAAGCCCAGATGGTGCCTCTGAGCTGTGCAGACATTTCCTCCCGTCCAGTCACACCACAAATGTTCTGCACAGTTTTGAGACCAACAGGAGCCTCGAAGAGGGAATTGAGATTTGTGTATTTGGGACTTTTTCTACCTGAATACGGGGCTCTCATCACTGATCATGTCTTTGTTTTCTTGTAGCACCAACGGATGACAGTGGCTGTGCCAGTGCAGGGATTCCAAGCATTTTGGGCCTTCATATCTGTGAGGAACTCATTTCAACTCAATCTTGATGTTTCTGCTGCAAGGACTTGCCTTGTTTCTTTGCTTTTGTGGGGGTGACCATGTTCTCCAGCTGGAACAGAACTTTGGTTTGAGGCTCAACTTGTTTATCCAAAGCTTTGATGTGTAACAAAACTTTGATATACAAATAAAGATAATGCTTTAATAATGGAGGAAAATGCTTTGTCTTTTTTATCCATCTGAAATCAGAGCAGAATTAAGGTGTGCCTTGCCAATCTTCCTGCAGAAGGGACGTGTTTCCCTTGGGTTTATTCCCATGCTTAGGCTGCAACGTGGCCCAGGCATTGCTTTGTGTTTCATGCCAGTGAAGAAACAGAAACAGAATAGGTTTTTCCAGGGGAGAACTTCATTTTTGGCATCAGCACCCACCCCCTTCTGGTGCTGGTTCACCTTCTGTGCAACTGCTGGGGGATGGAGCAAATGAGTGGATGGAGACCAAGGGAGGGAGAACCTCTATGTTACCAACATCTGCAAAAAAAAAAGGTTGAATTCTGTGGGGCCAGTGGAAATTTGTAGCAGTTTGAATACGTGCAGAGAGTTTTTGTTCTGGACATTTTCAAACCTGGATAGAGGAGACTACCCTGCACCTAAAAAAATAAAGTTTCCCTTTCCCCAGTGCCAGGGCACGAGGAGCTGTGGCCACTTGCTGAGTGTCCCACGTGTTGGACACTTGTTTGTGGCAAGAGCTGGTGGAAACCCTCGATGAGGCAGCACTGGTGCCACCTCCCTGCTCTTGTGCTGGTCCCAGGGAATGGTAGAATTCACACATCCTCCCAGTGTATATTTTGGGGCTAAAAACTGAATGTTTGGTGTTTATTGGAGCCTTGAGTGGCTGCCAGAGATTCCTTTGGAGGAAAGTGGTCCCAGGTCTGAAAGTTGTTATTTTCAAATCAGGCTCCTGGTCAAACCATCTGCTATTTGTTAAAGGAGTGTTTTATCATATGGTGAAGTTGCCCTTTTGGATTAATTGCACTCACAACAGGTTCTTGGTGAGCCTCAATACCTCATTATCTGCCATTTAATTCTGAGTTAGGGAGGTGATGTTCCTTCCCTCTGCTTCCCCCAGATTTTTATAGGATGATCTGTTCCCACATGAGCCCATGGATGGGCAAGTTAAAGGTCTCAATTTACTGACCTTGAGCCTGGGTCTGTTGGTATCACCAACAACTTCAAAGATCCTGCTAGAAAAGGCTGCAGAGGAAAAAAATTCGTTTTCAATTTAAAATAATCACAGGGCAAACAGGAACTTACATCCAGCTCTGAACAAACCAGAGAAAAGGACATGTGCAGGAGAAAGAAATATGATATTCTTTTTATTGATATTGTATTTGCCCTTGTGATTTCCTGCCATTTCATTCTTTGCCTACTGGGCCACAGTTTACAGTATGTTTTATGTACCTGTCTTACACTAAAATTAATCTATTTTTCTTATCTTGCAGGTGATTGATGTTAATACTGGACTGCAGGGAATGACCAAGGAGGTAAAAAGCAGCAACAATAGGTAAAGTGTCCCTGAAGATCAGGTCCATGTGTTGCCTTAAATAACTGTAATCTGAAAATGTTGTCAGTCTTTAAATCAGTTTGTCAGCAAAGGGTCTGCACTGAATGGCCACGATCTGAATGAGGCCATGGAATCTTTAAGGTTGGAAAGGGATCAGTAGCTTTGTGGGTTGTCTACTGGTAAGGATCTTTTTGCACTGTGATCCATGAGAATTTCCACTGGAATGGATGGAAAATTCCCACTGATTTCCACAGGAGGCACCCACAGAGCACTGCAGCCCTCCAGCTGTTCTCAGAAACAATGGTGGAGTCTTGTTCTCCTGAACAGTCAGAGAGCTCAGCCCGATAACTGTCCAAGGTTAACGTGCAGGTGGATAAGGGGAAGCTGGCTGGCACCAGGCACAAGGTTAACACCTTGAGAACAGCACAGCCTCTGGGAATCTGCACCAGGAGAGAGGGGCTGCTCTGATCCTACAGGCACTGCAACCCAGAGCTGCCCCAAAAATAGCAGAGGAGCAAATGCACCAGCTCAGATCCTAAAAACACATTGAGTGGAAGAGTTTTGGGAGAAAGAGAGGTGGGAGTGTGACCCCTTGTCTTGGAATTTACCTGATCTTTCCAAGAGCTCTCCACCACAGGAGAGTGCAGGCTTTGGAAGTTTTCCTGGCTTCTCAGCCAAGCTTGTTCTGTGAAAAGGGGGGAATTTGTTTTATGTGGAAGACAGAACAGTGGGAGTGTGTCTGGGTGTGCCTGAGGGAGTGTCTCTGTGCCTGTGCATTGGCAGCTTCTGTAAGTTTAAACAGTATTTATCCCTGGCTGAGATATCGGGATAATGCTGCGTGTTTTATCCCTGGCTGGGATATATATCAGGATAATGCTGGTTGTTTGTTCCCAACTTTTTTCAAAAAGCCTGAAAGGTGTTTGAAGGCACGTGTGGAATCCAAGCCGTGGTATCGTTGGATGCCACTGACAGGCAGCTGAAATATGTCAGGCATTTGGGGTGGGCAGGATTAGCCCACTCTGGTCTCAGCTCCACCTCCCTCATCCCAGTGGGCAGGAAGCCTCTGAAGCCTCTCGGCCAGTGAAGCCAAACCAGATTTCCAAGCACAACCCAGTCCCGGTGTGCAGGTTTCTCTCTTCTTTCCCATTGCCCACTAGATGGCAAATTGCTACAGCAACACTTGTGCTTCCTCCTTGCAGTCTGGATCCAGGGCTGTTCCCTTCAGTATCACCCCTGCCACTGCAGGAACTGAGCAGAACACCACCTGCACTCCTGCCCCATCAATCAATCAATCAATCAATCAATCAATCAATCAATCAACCCAGAGGCTTGGATTCCGTTTTAATTACCCTGATGCCCTTCTTGTCATCCTCATCAATGCTGGCCTCAGCAGTGGGCAATAACCAGAGGGCTGAAATAACTCAGGAAACCTCCTGGTGATGCCCCAGGGCCCCAGGGAGGCAGCAGACTTCCCAGGGGGATGCAGCTAAAGCCAAAATTAATGAGATGTTTGAGACATTTTCCCTTAAAAAAACGTAGAAAAGACAAAAGTTGATATTCAGCTGCATGGCAAACATAAGGGAGGCTGCTGACAACTTTATCCAGTGTAATTTCAATCATTAGGTTACAGAAACTGGAATGTAATACATTTTCATCTCTGCATTTTTAAGGCTGCAATTTTATACTAAGTAAAACACTAAATAAATACTAAAGTATTTTTTATTGAATCCATCTTTTCTGCTGTTACATACAGCCTGCTTTCCCTTTCTGATTCCAACCCTAACATCAAATAAACAGAGCAAATATTAGCCAGGCTTGTCTAATTTATCCTCATGTTTTGTTGGTGTGATTACAAGCTGTTGACTTTGTAATTTATATCTTGTGCTGAGATATCAACTGCTGCTGTCAGAAAATATTCCACCTCTGCTCAGTGCTCAAGTTGTTAATTAAATAATTTCAAGCTATTAATCAAAATTGTCAACAAAATAGTTTCTGGGGACCAAAGCCTGTTTTTTTCCCCATTGTTGAAGAGTAAGAATCCACAGTCCCCAAACCCAAGGACAAGGTACCTTTAGCAATTATTGCCAAGAACATTATTCATTTAGGGCTGGGGAGTTTTCATTAAGGAAAAGAGTAGTATTCTTCAAAGAGCCCACTTGGACATGGAGCTGACAAGGAAAAGGGACCAATTTTGGGGTTTTCTGTGAGGTTTTGTTCATCTGTCTTGCTTTTGTCAGTGTCACCAGAGCTGCTCAGAGAGTCCCTGAAGTTTAACACCCACATGAATACCAAAGCACCACAGAATAACTGCATGATGAGAGAAGGAATTCCAAAAATGTAAAATTAAAACTTTCTCTTGACCTTTTTCTGTCCAACTGTTCTGTGAAGGGAGTGTGATAAGGAGCCTGTGTAGTCCAAACTCCTGGGATTAAACATCTCCCCTCTCTGTTCATTAGCCCTGTGCTGCTCCCACTTTCTCTGTGGAGACCCCAGATAGTAAGAGATTTAATTTTGCCCATGTCTCACCAGGTTTGAGTTAATTCAGGCCTGAATTAATGAACTGTCTGACATTTAAGGGTATTAGATTTTGAATGACATTTTAATATGACTTAGAGCTTCCATGAATCCACATGGAGGCACATCCCAGGCTCAAGGGAGGGGAGACAGATCAACAGATTTCCTGAGACATCTCCCATTTCTCTTTCTCTTTCATTAAACACTATCTTTTCATTTTCCAGCAACATCAAAATCCAAATGGAGCTCTGGGAACAGCCCATTTATGGAAAGGGAATCCAGAGCAGCCTGAGCTGAGACATACGGGAATGAGGACTTGGGCAGGAATGGAAACTAATTTTAGTTATTCCATGGCAAGCTCATCACACTGTCAGTGTCACACTCCTCTTTATCTCCCATGTCACACCCAACAGTTCCCTCATGCCAGAGCCATCTCCTGACAGGGACTGTCGGGGGGCATTTTTGTAATAATTTCATCCCTGTATTTCTGAAAACCTCAAGTCACAAGCTCTGGTGGTTGCTAGAGCACGTCCCCTTGGAACTGTAAAAAATATTTTCCTTTCACTTGTCCCAGGGAAAGGCTCCACACCCCAAACTGCTCTGAGCATGTTGGTGGGAGCAGGTGTCCCTCCATCCCGAAAAACAGACCAAGGAAAGCTGAGGATGCTCCAAAACCACTTCACATTCCTTCTCCCCACTTCCTCTCACCCCGAGGAGCATCACACCCTCTGGATCTCGTGTATCCTCGACCCTGACACTTGGTGAAGCCCTGCCTCACTTCCCAGCCTTTCAGCTCCTGCCTCACACATTCCTGCTCCAGCAGGGGCTCTCCTGCTGCCTCTTGACAGAAGGAGCCATGGAGCCCTGGGTGTGGAAGTTGTGGGGTGCCCCAGATTAGAGGCTATTTTGGAGCCCCACAATCTCCAGGACTGACCCTTTCACCACGTGAGCTGTTCCTGGGGGCAGCTGCAGGGCCTCTGCCCATCCTTTCCAGGATGCTTTTTGTGCACATAAATTGCATTGCATGTGGGAAAAAAAATTAATAAAATAAAGCCTTTCTGTCGAACAATTTAATGCAGGAAAAATAATTATGCCTGCATTAAATCCGTCACTAAAGAAGCAGGAAGCTGCTTTTATATCAGATGTACTCTCTGGATATTCCTCCTCTGGCAAATCCCCAGCAGGGTCTGAACTGGAAAAAGTCAGGAAGCTCAGCAGAAGCTGGTTTGTGTATGACCCTGCCCTCCCTCCCTGCACTCTGCTATTGTTCAGGGAGTTATCACAAGGAGGGCGGAAATGTGGAATGTCTGAGCAGGGGCTGCTCCTAACGAAGCGAGGTAGGAAATTGATGTCAGACCACTGAGCTCCCACTGCTCCTGACCTCACACAGTTATATCTGTGGAACTGCAGATTCACAGCAGACGTGTCTGGGCTCAGAATTTCCCTGTGTTTTCTGGAAAGTCGCAATATCTAGAGATGGGCCCTTGATAAGGCTGCAGAGGATTCACAGATAAACCTGCACAGATAACCCTGAGCTCCACGGTGAGGGCTAAATTAATCTTGCTAAGCCAAATATCTGCTTCTAATGTCGTGTAGCAATAACAGGGCCCTTGATAATGCACTTGGCTTCTATAGTCGGGTTCCCCATGTTCAGAGGAAGAAAAATTGAATAAAATGAGGTTAAAATGCCATGGCAGTGTCTGTCTCTATGGCATCAGTACTGCACGATTGTCACAATGATATCTATTTTATTTTTTAATCATACATTTATTTTATATATTTTTAAATGAGGTTAAAATGCCACGGTAATGTCTGGCTCCATGACATCAACACTGCATGGGATTTTTACAAAGATAGTTATTTTCTTTATTTATTTTATTATATATCCTTATTACATATTTTATACATTTATATATTATTTTACAGAGTTTGTATATGTATTTCATGGTATATTAAATATAATTTCTTATAGTAAATTGATTTATTTAATATAATACATTTCATTTAATTCATTAATTATGTTACAGTTATATTTGATTTTAAAAATAGAGTATTCATTTAAACCAGGCACGACTTGAGTAGAGTTCTAATTGTCAGCTGGATTTATGGCCATTTGTGCCAGTGCTGGATTTGGGCTCATAAAGAAGGAAGAGAGTTGCAGAGATGAGGTCACAGATCAATGGATGTGCTTAGACAAAAAGCAGAGTCCAGAAAGCCCAGCAGGTCAGTGGTTTAGTCTTTGGGCAAAGTTCTTAGTGCTTGGAAGGAAAAACTCTTCAGCAGGAGCAGAAATTCCTCTTTATCTCGAGTGCTGAACCCCTCGGGGAGCTGAGCTCCGGCCGTGCTGCCACAACAAGGGCACTCTGGAAAAGCCAGGGAAGAACAGGCAGACTGAAGAGAACAATTAATATGAATCAGATGAATTTTTGCATCACAATGCTCACATTTTGCCGAAGTTGTTTGCACACTAAAGCAAACGGCCACTGAATTCTAGCAGAAGTTTTTGCAAGATCATTTCCGTGTTCCCCACACTGCGTCTCTGAGCTGTCTGAGTTGATGTGAAGGTGAAATCAGAGCTGTCTGTTGGCCTTTGTGTGTTTTTAATAATTTCATCTGACTAACTCAAGAATAATGTGTAACTTGCCAAGTCACACATGTGAGAATAAGAAGGAAGTAAAGATTTGTTGAATAATTTGTGAATACTCCAGTCATGGAATCACAGAATAGCTCGAGTTGGAAGGGGCCCACAAGG